>JALPQD010000163.1:3899584-4066070 GCA_023101885.1 Typhlomys cinereus
TGTATGTGTAATTCAGTCTTCTGAGATTCAAAGTTAGGACTATCACACACAGTCCCACCATGGGTGAACAACCAACTGGTGTTACATAGGGCTTTGTGACTGCTAAAGAAACATACCAGACACATGGAACATCCTTTTATTAATTTCGAGAAAGGGTCTACTGTTGCTTATATTGTTCTCAAACTTCCACACTAAGATTATTTCTCCTCTATCTCCCCAACTCTGGATTCCAGGTGTGTGCCTCTGTGCTCAGATAGAGTGCCCAGTAAATACCTTATTGGTAAACAAGTTTTGCACCCAGAGGTGACATTATAGGGTTAAGATTGAACTCTTGAAATTCATTATTTAGATATCAGGTTAAAAAATGTGAAGCTTTAAAGGACAAGCAGAGCAGCCCTTCCTTTGATATCCTTTGGCTTTGGAAGAAAGAGAAGACAGAATAAGCACTATTTGGTCAGGTCTACATGATGTTCTCTGGGCCTTTCTCTTATGGAAAGTTCTACGATAATTAGTTGCTAATAGAGTTCTGTTGCACATTTACTTTTGTAATAACTATCTCATTTCATTCAGCATTTATTGACACTAAACAATTACGATACAGATTCGAATTTTTCCATGTGGTTTACCTGAATCTGACATTCAGAATAGCCATAAAGAATAGGATACTTGGTTGGAAATGGTGATGCCTATAATCCTTACACTTGAGAAGCAGAGAGAGGTGGGAACATTATGACTTCCAGGCCAGTTGACCATATAACAGGATCTTACTTCAAAAAACTCAAAGGAAACAGCAAAAGAATAATGTTTTTATGGTATTATTCTTTCACCTTATTAAATTCTTTATATATTTACAAGTACTTAACTTGTACATTTTCACGTTAAATATATTGATCCAGAGTTTAAAAATTCCTTGGGAATACCCTAAAATGTAAACTTACTGAAATCATGGTTCTAACTAGTTAAACAGCAGTTGACATCTCATGGGAGCTTGTGGGAGCCATTCATTTAAGAAACATTTCTGCTTCACTGTTAAAAATCTCAGTTGAATGTAAATTTCCTTTTTCTTTGCAAGGAAAATGTTGTATTAGGAGGTTCTCTTTTTAACTGCTTATTTTCACTATTTTTCCCTAAATTACAATATACTGATCTTCTCAAATGGGTTGCACATAAACTTACAGAAATATGGCTGTAGGTGTGGAGATGAAAATGTACAGAAATCTGTTACCATGCAAATACTATTCATCAGAATTTTTTTCTAGTTTGTGTATATCAAACAGAAAATGTGGTCCATTTAGAGGAATTTGCTTTAGCATTAAATTCCAGAGTCCAAACTAGATGCTGTCTCTCTTCTTTGGAACTTTAAGAAATTTTCTATTTCCTTTAAGTCATACATTAGTTTGATTAGTGAAACAACCTTGGTATATTACAAGCTCCTTAGGAAAGAATGGCAGCAGTCCACTTAGTGTTCTATCCATAACTGGCATGTGGTATGGCTTTAAGTTGTGACCTACAGACTAAAATCCAAAATAGTCAGTGTTTATCGTGTAATGTCATTTTTATTACATCCTCTTATGGCAATTAATTACAGGTATCACTGTAATGAATGAATTGAACCTTTACAGGCACACCTATGAAGAACTTGTTTAGTTAAGACAAGCTTCCTGGGAAGACTCAGCCCATTGTGGGTGGGACCATTCCCTGGGTAGGTACATAACATGGAGAGAGTTGATTGAAATTTGGCAACCCAGCAAGTGAGAAAGTATGCTTCTCTCTCAGATCTTACTGTGAATGTGTTGTGGCCAGTCTCTCTTGACTTTTGGTGCTTTTTTCAGTTTCCTGCCATGATGATCAGCTATACCTAGAACTGTGAGCATTAATAAGCCCCTGCTTCCCCCTAATTGTTCGGGTCATGTATTTATTACAGCAATGGAAATAAATTACCAAGACAACACTAGACATGTTTAAGTAGTGTGATATGGGTATTTGTTAGGGAGAAGATTACATATTCTGGGCTTTGAGAACTGTCTAGGAAAAGTTAAGTTAGAAATGGATGTGTAGGATATTGATGCTAGTCGAATCATAACTGCTTTGTTAAGGAGCAATGAAAAAAAAAACAGGTTATCCCATGCCATGGCTTTTACTAGACTGTGAAAGAGCTTTTTAATGTTAATACTTTATAAAATGAAAATATTTGCGAATATTACATAGCACATGGTTATTAAATATTGTAAATGAAAGATACATCTGAATCTCCTTTAGTAACTCATGATTATTAGTTTTTCAAGTGTCCTGTAAGAGGTTTTCTGTTTCATGTTCTCAACCAAGAGGCTACTGTACATGAGTTAGATGTACAGTAAGCATGTAGTTTTGCTGTACTAACAAGCAGTGTTGGATTGATTATGCTTAGCATGTGCCTTTATGTTGACTAACTGACAGAGGTAAAAAGCCTATACTGAATATATTTTTTGCTTCATCCCTCATAACTTCAGACAGATTCCTTTATTCCAGAGCATCTTCTTGTCTAAACTGTAGCTGTTCTCTGAAGTTTGGCGTTGACCTGAGAGGTCCACCTCTGGGCCTTGTCTGCGCTGGACATTCTTTTGAAGTTGGGTCTCTATTTTCTCGTCTCTTGCTTGTTCCCTGCTTTTTTCCAAGCACATGCACACATCTCATTCACATTTCCTGTGTCTTTCCACATTTGTTAATAGCCTCAAAAAATACAGTGTAGCTCACTAATTAGAATAATTAGACCTGCTGATCAATTATTCATAGATATCAAGTCACTGCTAATTACATGATAACTTCTTGTTGCTAGAGTGAAGGGTAAGAACTATAAAAGGGTTGAAGTTATCTTAGGAAATTTGAGACGTAGAAAAGAATCAAGACATCTAAATTGTGTATTACCAGAGAGTGCCAGGAGGCTGTGGGCTGCATCTTGGGGATGTGCTGACACAGAAGGTTGGAAAGGCTTCAGAAAGAAGGTATTGAGGTTAGTATACCTAAACAGGAAGGTTAGGAAGGATGAGGACCAAAAACACTCTGGAGAGCAGTTTCAGTGTGGAGGGAATCAATGCTAACTACTCTCCTCTGTCTCCTCTGTAGATGCTAATTCCAGTGTTTTATCTAGTCAAAAGCAGAGGAGTTGGGAGGCAGGAGCCAAAGGAAGTGTCTTTTTTTTTTCAGGCTCCATGTGCTTGCTAAGAAGTGTGTGGAAGAAGAATGGCGACTTAAACAGTGAGAACCAGGCACTTTAAAAACCAAGAAAGACGTGGAAACTAGAGCAGGACAGCTCAGAAAGGAAGAGCTTTACTCTGAGACAATAAAGGAGTAAAAATATTGATGAAGAAATAGCAAGCAGGCTTATACCATTTGAAGACTGCTTTGAATAGTCATCTATTCAAAGTCTATTCTAGTCATTGCTTTGCTTTTTGTTTACCAATCATCTAGTACATTTCCTTGGAAGAGATAAAAAGACGAAGATATCAATCTTTAGAAATATATTTTAGAGATAATTTTGTCTCCTTTGTTTTGTTTCTTTGAGACCGGTTTGGCCTGTGCAGTCCAGTTTGGTCCAGAACTTATTATGTATCTCAAACTGCAGATTCTCCTTCCCTTACATCTTAAATGCAAAAGAAATGAAGATATGCAACATCATGCTCAGCTATTCCTTTGTCTTTATTGTGTTCATAGCTTGACTAGGGAAGAGGGGATCCTGGGTCTAGCATTAAGAACTGGCATTCATCAGTATCTTAAGAAATCAGCAGATTAGGGGTGTGATAAAGATGGCTCTGTGTAGTTTAATCTGTGGCCTGGAGTGAATAGGGAGTCTGTGGAGCTGAAGGTTGAGTAGAGTTCAGTCAGTGAAAAGGTGAAGAGCAGTCAGATTTCACCAAGATGATTCAACAAAAGATTCGATTTACATGGAGACAGAGTAGGACTCACCCTGTGTGTTTAGGAATGTCATAGTATGTTTTCTGTTGGTGTGATAAAATACCCCAACCAAAAAAAAAAAAAAAAAACTTAAGGAAGAAAGAATATTTAGGCTCACATTTCAAGCTTATAGTCCATTATGATGGGGACATCAAAGCAGCAGGAACTTAAGCAGCTGATGATATCATATCTAGTTGGGAAGCAGAGAGTACGGAATGCTTGAGCTTGGCTCACTCTCCTTTTCTTCCAGTCTAGGATCCCAGCTCAGGAAATGGTGTCACTCACAGTGGGCCTCAGTTAACCTAATAAGATAATCTCTCACAGACATGCCCAGAGGTCTTTCTCCCTGGTAACTGCAGATCTTACCAAGTTGGTGGTTATCACAAGGAGGTTAGGCTTGGTATTCAAATAATGAACAAAATTATAGGAATAGCATGAACCTTGTTAAAAACAAAAAGACCATCTTAATTGCCAGAATCAAAACTCCATATATTCTGTAATTTGGTAGCAAAATTAATTTTATGTGAATGAGCAGTATTTTCAGTAGTTTGAGAATAATGTGTCCATGTACTCTGTTCTTAGCATTCTTTTTGAAAGCTCAGTTTCACTTTAGTGTTTCTATTAATGTGCAGTATGAAATGTCTGATCTTTCAAAAGATGTGGAGTACTGTTTTTATTGATACATAGTTTGTATGCAGGAGTAATTGGGTAATAATGGCATAAATATCCGAAGGTCTAGAGTTAATGTAATAAACCAAGCAAAGGAAGTGAGCTTTACTACTTTGCTATGTCCTTGATGCATTGGATCCCCTGAGTGTCATCACTTAAGGCATGTATACAAGTAAGTACCAGTTCTTGCTTAAGGCTATGAAAGGCAGCAGGCATTCTGATAAGCGTGGCTGAGAATATTTTTTTCTCCTCTTTTCTTAATGTCTTGACTTTCATTCAATCTGCTCACTGTCAGTTTGATTTCTATTAAAGAACAAAACAGTCAATTTGGTATGAAGGGAAAGAATAGCTGTGTTTTGTTTAAACATCTGAAAGAAATAGATGGCTATTTAATAACAAGAAATGTAAATTTTCCTATGGAAAACCATGGGTTATTAGAATCAAAGTGACCAGATGATCTGATTTCCTGGGAAAGTCTTATCTTGTTATTCCAGCATCCTATCCAGTTAATCTCAACCCTGCACTCTCAGAAGTGTTCTCATTGGATAATGCACACAGGTCACATTTTGAGATTTATGATCTTCACTTTCTCAGGGAAGATCTCCCAATGGGGTCGAAAGGAGTCAGTGATTGAAAGATGTCTTAGTACTTGGAAGGCAGAGGTGCTTGAATAAAGTTGTTCCTTTCTTCAACTTCCTATCAAATAGATTATAAAAATGTTAAACTTGTATTGAATTTGAGGAATTGCTGTTTGAGTTCTGCAGATGTTTAAATGAGTGTGTATGACTAATGGGATAAAATAGCCTTTCAAATAAATAAATCTGTAATAGTTTCTGCTCTGATAGAAAGACATAGTGTTTGGCCTTGGGTTTGTGAACTATTGGGCATGGAATTTTTATCTAATGGTGATCTAAGGCATGACTATTTTTTTTTTCAGCACTAGCATTCTAAGGGAGCCTGTGTGCTTAGGAGGGTGTGAACACATCTTTTGTAGGTAAGTAACTATAGTTCGATATGTGCCATGTAACTTTTTTCCTAGGTGTAGTTATGGTGACTGTATGTGACTTCATTTTGATCTTTACTACTTTTCATTTACAAATAATGAAATTCAAAGAGGATAGCATATAAAATTACAAAGCTTAATAAATAGCTTTATTTAGTTGTGATGAGAAATTAATGTATAAAAATATAAAATATATAAATATATGTTATGTAATACATAAATATAAAAATAAATATGTAAATTATGTATTTTAGATAAACTGTTTAAATCACCCAGTTTTGAATTAATCACAATCTTAAAATTTATGAAAATCTAGTTTCTATAATTATTAGTTTCTAAAGTTTTCAATGGCAAAGTTTGAGTAATAGGAAATTCAAAATAGTATACCTTTATTGTCATCATTCTGAAGACTAAGGGTTAAAATCTAATATGTTGGCAGATTTTGTTCCTTCTGAAGGCTACAAGGAAGAGTCTGGTCCATGTCTTTTGCCTGTCTTATAGGTGCCTGCTGTGTTAGTCAAGTTTTCTATCATGGAGTCAAAAACCTGTCTTAAATACTTAATGGACTATATTAAGCTCACTTTTTGTCACTGACAATATATGTGACATAAACTAAATGGGGAAAGATTTGTTTTAGCTTCTCATTTCAGAGATTTCAATTTCTAGTTCTTGGTTTTGTTGATTCTGAGTACATGGAAGGAAGATTCATGGTGAGAGAATGTGGAAGCACTTCCTCATGGCAGGCAAGAAGCCGGAGAGGACCAGGGATCTGGTATAAGTATAACCTTCAAAGGCACATCCCCATTGACATAAGCTAGGCTCCACTGTCTAAAGTTTACACCATCTCCCAAAATAGCACTGCTTAGCCCCCATTGAGCTACTTCCTCTAGCCTATTCCCTACTAGCTTGGAATGAGACTTTCAGTACAGGAACCTGTGGGGAACATTTCAAATTCAAACAATAAGACTGGCTTTTCTTTTCATTTCTTATAATTTATGTCACTCTCACTTGCTTTCCTATTCACATTGCATTTTTCCTGTGTGCCTTATCTCTGTATCCAGGGTTTTTCTGTCTTTCATTTTTAAAAAATAAGAATGAATTTTGGTCAGATTTGGGTTCACTCTATGAAACTCATCTAAATTTGAATATCAAAGATGCTGTTTCCAAATAAAGTCATATTCATAGGTATGGAAGTTGATTTCAGCATCTTTTGGGAGGACACAATTCAACCCATAATAGTTATAAAGTTGTATCTGTACTATAGTTGAAAACCCTGACTAATAGGTTAGGAAGTTATATTTATTATAATCTATTCACGTTCAGGAATAATCAACTTGGTAACAAAACATCTCAGTTTAAGTGTCTATGAGACAGGGCTAATATAACTTTTCAATTAGTTTCTAAATTATCTTTCAAGTTAGTAGATTTTGTGTCTTTCTGAAATAAACAGTCTATATTCTGATGTTTTAGCATATATGAAAATGGCTTAATGTGTGATTTCAGTGGATTGAGGATGTGTATGGGCAGTATGCTTTGTGTCCTGACTTTTTTCTAGAAATGTGGTTTGTTACATGGACTTACACAATAGGATGGGGTAGGAAAAGGTATCAGTCACCTATCTGACATGTCCATTTGGATGATGTAAAAGCATGGCCTTTTGGCTAAGATCAAGTGTAGTCATACTTTGTTAAGAATGTATTTCTTGATTTTCTTCTTTCCAGCCCACCAGATACTTCACAAAAGAAAAGAAAAGAAAAGATGCTTTCTCTATGTCTTTGCATTAACTTCAGTTATTTCCAGGAAGTTAGAGAGCTAAAGTTTAGGATAGAGGTTAAGGTGTATAGCAGTTGTTTATATTTTTGTATTCACACCCTTCAGAAACTACAGATTTTTTTATTTGCAGGGAAAAAATTAGCATCTGATGTCAGGTGAAATAGTGTCATCATCGCAACTTATACCAAAAACTTTACATGTTATGTTGGCATAGCCTTCTGTAAAGCACACTAATTTACCATTCTGTTTTGTTTGCTTTATGCTTTTATTTAGTTCTTGGAATTCAGATTCTGCTTTTTTTAAATTTGTTTTTTAAGTGATTGTGTAAGTGACTGTGTTGGATCAGGATGTCCAGTATGTCACACTCCAGCCTGGATACTAGATGTCAAGATAAACAGACAATTGGACAGCATGATCCAGCTTTATAGTAAGCTTCGGAATTTGCTTGATGTCAACGATAAATTTTCAGGTGAGAAATATCAGTTCGTTATTTAATTAAATAACTGATGAATTCATAATTCTATCTAGAGAAAAATAATGAGAGACCAGGAATTCTGAATACGATAGTTCAGATTTTAAGATCAGTTTATACATGTTTTGTTTTACTCCTTTTTGATCATTTTAAGAAGTGAGATAATTGTCTAACTCCATTATGTGTGAGATACCAAGGTTTAGAGAAGTAAAGTCAATATTTAAGAACCTATTTCTTGATAGTTAGTTTTAAAACTCACGATTACACTGGCTTCATTTCACAGAATAATTTCTGTGGAAAATGTGTGCTATATGGTATTTTGTCTGTAATAGTGCTTAAGTCACTTTAATATATTATTGCAAGATGGAATTCTGTATTCTTCAAAGGATTACTTTTCTAGACTGAATTAATTAGATGAGTACATTTTGAAAGAGCAAAAAGCTAATACTCATTTTCTTATCTATTCAAATGGGGGTTAATGTTTTCCAAATTGTTCTTAGACTCTGTTAACTGTGTATCTTCTCGTGATTTCTGCTGAGAACTAATTAGCTGTGAAAAGAATGTAAAGTGTTTTGAATCTTCAAAATTGGATATCGAAGTTGCCTTTTTATTGACCAGATCATATCATTTTACCATGTGTTATCGGAGAAACTTCTTATATCTATATGAAAGATAGAAAATGCAAATATAAAGTTGTAAGATTTAAACAAATTTTAAAAGTATTTTGTTTATTTAAGAAAGAGAGCAAGCCAACCAGCCAGCCGCCATAACAACTGTGTGGTAGTTAGGGTACAACTTTCTGAAGTCAATTCTCTGCTAACATAGTTTTTGAGGTTTGTACACAGGAACCTTTGCTCACTGATCCATCTTACTAACTCAAGTTGTTGGATTTCTGTTTTTAAGTCTTGTATACTTGGGAGTCTGACAAGATGTTGCTTCCAGCTGCTAAAAATGAAGCTGAGTGGATGAAATAAACATGGGAAATCCTTTCAGTGTTTCTATAGTTGACCTATGAAAAGTTTCCAGGATCATTGTATTAGTCTTAATTTTTTAATGATGAAGTAATATAGAGCTAATGCTACTTATCTGATAAACTTATATGCACTTATTTTTAAAAGTGCCTTTTAAACTCTGTGGTGGTTGTAAATCTCTAAGAACTCATTGAGAAAAAAAAATTGTCATTAGCTTATTGGAACACTTTTTCCTTGAAGACAAACCCTGATAGTGTTTACTTTCTAGTTGAAAAGATTAAGGTCTGACTCCCTGTCCATCTCCTTCGTAATGATTGCCAGTCCCAGGTCCATATGTCTTTAACACTCAGAGTTGGTGGTGGGGAAGGATCAGTGAACTCTTTTATTAGTTAGTTACACATTATATATAGTCAGGTCTTTGGAAAGCCACTTTCATTAGATTCTTGAGTTTCTATCAGGGTTCTCAATAGGTGTCGTTTTTTTAAGTAGGAGTGAAGTTGGAAGAATTAATAGCAACTCATTTTCTGTAGATTCATTTGTCTTTGCTTTCCCTATCCCTATAATAAGTAAAAGACTAGGTCTTGGGTTCCACTTCAATCACTGAAAACCAAAAGTGTAAAGTAATAATAACTTTAGTTCTTACCAGCCAAAACATAGTACTTTCTTCAACATCATTTATTTTAGGGTGAATTTTGAAAATTCACTCTTTTAGATAGGAGGAATTAGGAGCCACAGAAACCTATTTAAATTTCATTATTCAGTAGTTAAGTTAATTGACCACTCAGGTTATAACAGGATCAACATTTATTTGTTTTTCCAATTTGAACATTTTGTTGTTGTTAAGATGTCTAAATAGTATATGTTTGTTGAATTAAGTTGAATAGAAATTAGTAGTACACCTTTGCTACCTTGATAGAAAATGATAGAAAAAACCTGAAGATAAACATACCTTTTATATATTTACCCAGATACTATTTTCATGATACACAGGTTTTCTTCTACTTTAAAGTGCATAGTCCTCAGTTCTTCCTTTCAAAATCCTTCTAAAACAAACCTTCTTGAAATGACATTTGGGATTTCTTTTCTGGAATATTCTTAATTGTTTCTTTCTGTTATTACGGTCATGTGTTGGTTTATCTAGTACATACTTCTAAACTATTTTGCAGTACTAAAAACTAACAGGCAGAAGGGCTTGTGACTGTTAACAAGTGGTGGTCAGACTCTTTATAATGAGAAAATGATTCATTTTAAGATAAAGATGTCAAACTAAGTGATTTCAAAGATCTAGCTCCAAAATATGTAACTGTTAGGTGATCACATATTAAAGATGATGAACTAAATGGAATGGTTGAACATTGCTCACATTTTCTCTACTTTTTAAAAAAAAAATCCCTGTAGTTCATAATTTATCTTTCAAATGAACCTTGTTACTTTCATTTACTATAAAACATGTAATTACTGTAATTAAGGTAGGTAATTAGAAAGAACTTGTCAAATCATGGACATAGTATATGTTATGCTAGAGAAAAAGAAGCCTGATTTATAGGAATGCCTCCTAAAATGAGTTTCTAAATGCGTCAACAGCTTTTTCTCGGTTCAATGTACTTTAAAGAGAAGAGATTGTCAATTTTTTTCTGTAGCCATTCATGAATAATTTTACTTTATTCTTTATAACATAATCTACTTTCTACTAATAGAGTTAAATTTAAAGTTTTTATTTTTCTTTTGATCCCCATCATATTAAATCAGACCTTGCAGGTGCTGGTCAGATTTTGTGGACCATATTTTTGTAGGTGACATTAAAATACACTTTGATTATGCTTTCATGGGATCACAATTTACAGTCTCTTTTCTGGTTTGGAGAAAGCTGCTGGTCTTTCTAAAGTGATCACATAGGGTTTCATATATGCTTTGACTTTTTATAATAGACGAAAATGAATGTTTAAATAATGGCGTTACTGCTGTTCTTTAAAAAATAGACCTAAATATTTCATAACCTAGAAGATAATCATTCTTTAGTGAAGGCGTTAATGTTACACAGATGATAAGCAAAGTACTTTCCTTTGATTTTTTTTTAATAAGGAATTAGTTAGTCAAAGAGATTTCTCATCTTCTGTTGTGAAATCTGTAAAAGGGAATAATTTGAAAGGACCACAATGTACATCATTATAGTCCTTTGATGTAGATTAATGATAGTGAAATCACATTTTCTAATTGCTTTTCCTTATCTTATTATTAAATTTTTTGGAAGAAAACTTGGCTAAGCAGATCCTCAGTAACATATGTATCTCTGTTCCTTGATATTTTGTGATATATTCTGAAATACTTAAGTTCAGAGAATAGGAATCTTTCAGATATCATAATTAGAAGATTTACTATGTGGAGGAAGGACTGATGTTTTTCTTCATGAAATGAATATGATAATTTTTTAGGTTTACAAGTGTTCACCCATAAAAGCAGTTATAGCTGCTAATGTTATGATTTATGTTCTAGCAACTGTGTTGTTTTTGTATTTTACATTTTTATCTTGTGTATACTGCATAAAACTCAGAATTTGCAATCATTTGCAGTTGTCTTTGCTTCATTATATCAAGTGAGGTAATTAAAACGTTCTTGAGCAAAGGTATTATTGTACCAAGTCTATAAAATGATTGTATACATATAAATTATGTAGCTAGTACAACTGAAAATGAAGCTCATTATTTTTGTAGATTTGTAGTTTTTAATCAATTGAAAATGCTAAAATTGCTCATAAAACTTAATTTTCCTTTAGATGCCCAGGTCTACATTTTGTAAGTACTATAAACATTGAGGACTTTAGGATTTGCCTTTCTTAAAATTGAAAATGTCATCATCTGTGTTTAAAAAAATAAAAACAAACGCAAGTTTTCACATACTACCGAAGGATTAACCTTTAAGTCTTCGTAATCCTGAGTCCTTTAAAGAGTAATCTTGGGAACATTTCATTTTGACCTTTCCTCTAGACTTGTGATTGTATCAGAATCAACTAGGTTTTGAAATCTACTTACCAGCTCAAAGAAAAGACCTTGTTGAATTTAGGTATGAAGTCTCAGTGTGAGTGGATACCTCATTCTGATGGTTTTGATTCCCAAGATCCTATGTCAGTAACACTTTGTGATCTAGGTGTTTACGTCCTTGGGAGGATGTAAGAATCTGGCCTTATTCAATACATAATCTTTTTTTTTCTATCTATCTATTTATTTATTTATTTATTTATTTATTTATTTATTTATTTATTTTTCTGCTCATACAAATGTAATAGGAACCCCTGTCCCCTCCCTCCCTCCACCCCTCCCTGGACCTCCCTGTTCCCCCCTTTGCCCCTTCTTTTCCCCCTTCTCTCCCTTTCTCTCAGTGCCCCCTCCCCCCATCTCTGAAGCATCCTTTAATGTGTATATCAAACTTTCCTCTGGGTCCTCTTTGATGAGGTGTGAGGACTCAGTGGCAATTCCTAGAACTCTTTCTTGTATTCCCCTTAAATATAGGAACACTATTGTGACTGTTAATCCCTTGCTTCTAAGGATCCTAGTGCCTTTAGTCCATGTTAGACTTTGAGGGGTCAATGATATGTTGGTCATTGCGCAGATCATGCAGAGTCCTATTATAATTGCTTTGGCTCTAACTTGTGTGGAGTATCTTGCATATCATGACTCCTCCCATCCTTGTGCTCTTACAATCTTACCGCCCCCTTTTCTGCAAATTTCCTTGAGCTTCAGATGGAGAGAGATTAGGCAGGCCTGATTCCAGGTGGTTGATATAGAGTCTCTGATGTTCTGAATTATGGTTTGTTGATTTTTTTTTTTTTTCAGTTTTGCTGTTCGTGCAATGCCCTTGGCTCCTATCCTGATGGGTATTGGATGTATCCCCCTGGCCAGAGATAAAAACCTGTTAAATTAGACTCTTGTTATAAGAGTATATTCAAAAGTAGATGGAATAAAAGTAGGAGACCGCGGTGAGAGAGGGGTCAATCATCCATTTGCAAAATGGTTACCTTCTATCTGGCAGCCTATATGCCCTCCCCTTCTGGTGAGCTCATACCCCTTCAGTTGCAAATGATCAGGAAGGAAAGTCTGTGAACTTAACCAGATGTATGTCTCATTACTTACTTGCAGTCCTTGATGGTGGCCTATTTTCTCTGCTGTAACATGGTCCCCTCTCTCCTTGTTTCTGGTGGGGCCCTCCTTCCCCATCTCTCCTGTATCTTTAAAATTACTGTAGGTATTACAGAGATTTGTCTTTGAGTGTCTCTAAGTGTGTTTGGTACTAGGATCCACCTATTAGGGAGTATATACGGCGCTTAATTTTCCATGTCTGGGATACTTCACTCATATAATTGTTTCATATAATTTTCCAGCAAATTGCATTAATTCATCATTTTTGATGGCTGAATAGTATTCCATTGTATAAATTTACCACATTTTCCTTATCCACTTCTCAACTGTTGGACATTTGGGCTGATTCCATGACTTTGCTATTGTCAACAGTGCTGCTATGAGCATGGTCGTGCTTGTGCTATGGAGGTGAATTTTTGCTGTATGGGGGGTTATTCCCAAAAGTGGAATAGCTGGGTCATATGGCATTTCAATCTTTAACTTCTTTAAGAATCGCCAGACAGCTCGCCAAAGTGGTTGTATGAGCCTGCATTCCCACCAGCAATTGTAGGAGAGTTCCCCTCTCTTCACATCTCTCCAGCACTTGGTGTCAATGCATAATCTTTAATCTGCATGTCTTTTTCTTTTCTTCTTTTCCCCCTTGACTTGCTTCTTGGCTTTTTTTTCTCTGTTGCCCTCATCACTGCTTAGTGTAAAACATATTTCACCTAATTTTAGGTCTGTGAGTGGACTATAAATTCTTTTAAGTTTAATGTGTTATTCTTGCTTCATCTTGAGTCAGTAAGAGCATTATCTAGCACACATAGGATTTGATAAACCTTTGCTGAATGTGTGATTTTTTTTTTCTGTCTCCTCAAGGAGACCATAGTCAAAGAGTAAAGAACAATATACAAATAAAATGTAACACTCTGTAGGAAAACTAAAAGCAAAAATCTTTGCTCAAAGGGAGAGATTTCCTAAAGCATGTTTCTATTTTTCTGTCAGGTCCAGAAGAAGATACATCTGGGAAAAATTTATTTAATGACGCAGGAAATAAGAAGAGTTCAATAAAAATGTGGTTTAGCCCTCGAAGTAAGAAAGTCAGATATGTTGTAAGTAAAGTTTCAGTGCAAACCAAGACTCAAAAGACAAACAAGGAAAAAGTTCAGCAAGCCTCAACATATGAATTTGTTTCTACAAGTCCTCCTGAAGTTGTTTCTAAGAGAAATAAAAAGGCTTCTAAAAAATCCGCAAAAAAGCAAACAAAGAAATCTTTGTCTGAAATCAACCAAGAATGGAAGTTAGGATCAAAAAAAGAAGATAATGAATTTGATTCCAAAGAGGAGGAGTACAAGGAAAGACAGGTATCTTTCTGTAGCCAGCCATCTGTTATTGGAAATCCACAGACAAATGGTGAAATAGACTTACTAGCAAGTGGCTCCATAACAGAATCTGAATGTTTTGGAAGCCTGACTGAAGACTGTCTACCATTGGCCCAGCATATAGAGTCTCCAGATACTGAGAGCAAAAGTGAAGTGACTCCTGAAAAGAAGATCTGTATAAAAGATCTTCGTTCAGAGCCTTTGCCATTAGGGCATCAGAGAAATCGTGACTGTTGCAGCAGACCTTTCAGTCCCATTTCTAAGGGATATGAAAACCATCTTCAAAACACAAGTAAAGATTTCATCAGTCCAACAGTGCTGTCAGAAAACTATGCCATTGCCTGACTGTGTGAGAAACAGTAATTTATCCAATGACTCCCTTAGCCTTTCACCAGGCACACCACCACCTGTGCTGAATAATTCAGCTTGTAGACAGATGATGGCGAGTCCCTCCACAGCAAAGCTGTCACCCAAAAGTCTAATGTCTGGGAAAAGAAATCACAAAGGAGAGACTTTGCTTCATATTGCTTCTATTAAAGTAGGTTGTTTACTGTGAAATACAATCTCAGTATGTTAATACTGAGATAATTAGCATATAAAGATTGAGCATTTATTTTTTTCTCATAGTTGTTTCAGTGAATGACTGGTCCTGTTGCTTTGAGCATGTCATGGTAATAGTGTGTGATATAACAGAGCTATTCCATCTCATGGTTCAGAAGCAAAAGAGGAGGATCAAGAAGTAGCTGAGTTCTCACAACATGTTCAGTTATTTGAAGATCTTAATGTAGAACGCTCATGTCAGTGAGAACCTGCAAATAGTTGCATGCTAGTAATCCAGTAGTTCTTGGACAACTTGGAATTGGTTCTGGTAATTTTTCATTTGATTTTTCCAAAGATGACTTATTAGTTAATCAGCATGTTTTATGTTTATTCATGTATGCTGCTTTAGTTGCTTTCTGGGAACTTCCAGATCACTGGCTAAGCACTCACTTAATTCTCATAGGGAATTTTTCTTCTACCTGTTAGAAAAAATTATCTCCAGAGCTTAGAGTGAATTCCAGAGCCTTATAAACTCTTAAGGGGATGTTGATTAAATATTTTAGCTTTTCAAGGTCCTCTGTCCTTGAGTAAAAGAAGTCAGTAGAAAAAAAATAAAAACCAATAAACTTGATAGCAAATTGAGGTAGTCGGCCTACAAGCCATGGTTTATATTCTTTCAGTGTAGGCATAGAAAAAAATAGAATTGGCAGGAAAAAAATAGCAGCATGATGTTGTTTTGATGATTTTTTTTCATTGATGCGTTCATGGTTGCTTCAAGGATTGTGTTAGATTCTCAGTTTACTTATAAAGTCTTGTCCAAATTAGAGTTATTTACTTTGTTCCTTAAACTAAATTATTAGATTGTGTGGGCATTAATTGCTGATTTGAATTTACTATATTAAAACTATGTATTGATTTGTATTTTTAAAATCACAAATTAATATTAACAACCTTTAAAAAATTGATGAGCTGAATATATATCCTCACCTGATTGAGGCTTGTTTGTTTTTTACATTGTTGTGAACCAAACACAGGACTTTGTCATACTAGGCAAGCATTCTCCAAGGGAGATGTGTTTTCAGTACTTAAGTTTGATCTTTAATAGATTGGGGGGAGGAGAAAATTTGCCAGTATTTGTCTTTTAGAAATAGTTCTCATTTTATTCTTACCCTGTTTTTCTAATGTAGCCAAGAATGTCTAGTCTTGGTATGCCAGAGACCAAATACTATGATTCTGTTATCTTGTTTATGCTTCTTATCCCTACCTGCTTCAGAAAAAGATTTAAAAGGACTTTAGTGTTAAAAGCTACCATAAAATGTAACAGAGCAAAAGACAGGAGAATGCTACTTTTGCATAAAGGATCTGGATTTGGTGAACTTTAGGCAACCAATGTGAACTAAGAGGAAATACTAGGTTTCATGCTGTCAAAAGATAAGTTTTTTTCATGGTTGCTACTATAGTTGCTGTTTTTCCCTAAAACTGGTAGATTTGGCAGTTCCTGAAGTCTATTTGTTCTCTAAGATTCAGGAGATGTGGTGATTCTATTATAGGGCAGAGAATACAGCAAAAGGAAGTTTCAGTGCTCCCTTGGGCTGCTTTGACTTCTTTTGCTTTTCAGCATGGTCTCTGGACTTGGGAACATTTTTCTCCCATAACATTTTTTTCAGAACTGTCACCCTAATGGGCTAGGCCACTCCTGTTAATTTTGTTGCTTCCATACTAATCACCACAAACTTAGTGATTTTTAAAAATACAAGTTAATTTCCTCACAGTTGTTTCGGTCAGAAGGCTGGTATCGAAAATTAGTTTGACTCTCTTGCTTTCTTCAGGCTTTAGGGAGAAATGTGTTTTTACTTGCTCATTTGGGAGCTGGTTAGAACTGAGTGGTTGTTGTGAAAGGATGGAAAGTCTAGTTTGGTAGCTTTCATTTGCAAGCAATTCCAAGTTCTAGATATTGTCCTATTCCTTAGTTAGTCCAGCGGCAACAGATTGAGTCCTCATATCTGTCCCTCACAACCTCTCCATACTTTTGATGTAGCCAGGAAAGATGCTTTGCTTTCAGGTTAGATTGGGGTTTTTTCAAGGATCATATTCTGAAGCACACTGCAAAATTCCTTTTGTTTTGTAAGCTAACAGCTGAAATTTTATAGGTTGGGTGTGGTCATTTTAAGCGGGAAGAGAAAGGAGTACTACTGACAAAACTTTCTTTCCCTGTTTTTCCTTTTGTAAAAAATAAAAATTGGCATTGCATTGAATCTGTAGTTTATTTTTAGTAAAAACAACCGTTTTTACAGTGTTCTTCAAATCCACAAACATGGAGAGTCTAACTTTCCAATGCTGCCCAGAACAAAACTGTAAACTTAGTATGTTATGGGGTTGTTGTTTTGACGTTGTTGTTTTTTCTTTTTTATTCTTTCTGTTTATTATTATTATTATCATTATTATTATTACTTTGTCCTGTCACATAGCCCTAGGTACTTTGACCATTATATTGTCTCCTGTATTTTAGAGGAAATATTCTCAGCTCTTCCTCTTAAATATATTATTGTCTCTGAGCTTTGTAAGCTATAACTTTATCTTGAAGAATGCTCCATTGATTAATTTCAAGTCTGTTATCGTTATCGTGAAAGTATGCTGAACTTTGTCAAATGCTTTCTGTGCAGCTATTGAGATAACCATATGATTGCTATTTGTAAGTCTGTTTATATGGTATGTTATACTTACCGATTTTTATATGGTGAACCAGCTTTTCATCCCTGTAATAAAACCAACCTAATTGTGGCATATGACCATCTAAATATGTTTTTAAAAGCTATTTTCAAGTATTTAGAGAATTTTTGTATCTGTTTATCATGGAAGTTGGTAGGTATTTTTTTTTTTAAATGTCTTTATCTGGTTTTAGTATCAGAGTTAAAACTGGATCCATAGAATCAGTCTTGTAGTGTTCCCTTCCCTTTTGGTTTTGTGGGACATGATGTTGCATCTTTCTTAAAAGTTTGATAGAATTCATTGGTGAATCTGCCCTGACCTTCCTTTGTATGGAAACTTCTAGTTATTGCTTCAGTTGAAATATCTTTAAGTTCTTTGTATCTTCTGGGCTTAATTTTGATTGGTCATGAGTTTAGAAATATATTTTTTATTCTGTTTCCAGCTTTTTGGACTATAAGTTGTCAAAGTGTCTAATGATCTTATGGATTTCATTAGAATATATTGTAACAACTCTCTTTTCAAAATCTCAGTTTTAATATGGCCATTAGCTTGCCAATATTGCTTATTATTCAGAGTTAACTTTCTGATTCCATGTCTTGTTATTTCAGTCTATATTTACTTCATTAATTTCTTCCCTAATTTTGATTTCCTACCATTTACTGGGTTTGCGTTTACCTTGTTTTTCTAGAGTTTTGAGATGTATCATTGGGTTATTTATTTGAGCATTAAATGTAGCAGGCACTTAAAGCAGCTCTAAACTTCCTGTTATGGCTGACCTAGTTATGTCTGAGAGGATCTGGTAGGTTGTGTAATCTTTTTCATTTGTTTCCAGGAATTTCTTTAAATTTTTTACCTGATTTCTTCAGTGATTCAGTTTATTCAAAATGTATTATTGTTCAGACTCCAAATATCTGTTAATTTCTATTCTACTATCTGATAAGGTTATATGAATATCTTTATAGCATATGTTTCTATTTGAGTATCTGTCTGCAATTGTTAGAATTGCTATGATGACCTTGTTATTAAAGATTTTTTGCATATGTGCGTGCACATGTACATGTGGAGGCTAGAGGTTAGTGCTGGCTGTCTTTATCTGTTGCTGTTAGCCTAATATTTTTGAGACTGTCTCTCACTGAACCTATTTAGTAAACAGCATACATGGAGGTTAGAGGATAACCTTGAGAGTCCATTTTCTCTATCATGTGGGATTTGGAGATCAAACTGAGATCATCAGGCTTGGTGGCAAGCGCCTTTACCTGCTGAGCTATTTTCCTGTCCCTACACCTGAATTTTTATGTGACTTCTGAGGATATGAACTTGTGTCCTTCCCACATACAAATACTGTTACCAGCTGAGCCATCTCTGCAGCCCCAGTTTAGAGAGATTTTATGAGAAGGCATTATTTAGGTACAGGAATGATGCACACTTACTTTTTTTTTTCTCAATTAGTAAAAAACAAAGCACTGAGGACTTAGAGGAAAACATTTGCATTACTGGAATGAAACTTCTCTAAACAAAGTATTAACATGGCAGCTGTGATGGTTAGTTTTGATTGCCAGTCTACTTGGATCCAGTAATGTACTCCAGTACTCTAAACTGCTGAAACAAGATTACTGCAAATTCAAGGCCAGTCTGGGATACATAGCAAGTTCAAGACCAGCTTGAGCTATATATATAGTGAGATGTCTCAAAAAAAATTTTAAAAAAACCTACAGTATTAAATAACAAAGAAATCATCTTAAGAATGTGAAATATATTAGTAAAACACACCTCGGGTTGTGTCTATGAGATGGATTACAGAGGCTCTGTCCTGAATAATGGTCATTGATGGATTCAAGCCTTGAATAGACAGACTATTGAGAGGTGGTAGAACTGTGAAAGGTAGGGCTTTTTTGGAGGAAGTTGGTCATTGGAAGCATATCCTTTGGAGGTATATCTTGCCTGACAACTCTGTTCTTTATTCTTGTTCCTCTCTGATGTGACTTACTGATGCATTCTACCTCTCTGCTATCTCTGCTATGATGGGTTGAAACTCCATGAGCAAAATAAAGTATTCTTATAAGTTGTTTCTTTCAAGGATTTGATCATAGTAATACACTAGTAACCATATAGAAATGATTGAGTGAACTTTTCTATGAAGTGTGAAAAGCTCTGGTATGTCATGATGTTCTGCAGACATTGATGGATATTATAATAACAACTCAAAGGCAAAATTGGTTGAGCCAGAAAAGGTGGTTGAGATCAAGGCAGAGAAAATTCTGAAGAAGAATCTTCTTCAGCTTTGGCTTTGTAACTCCTTTTACTTTAGGACAATATTATTATTGTGTGCAAAGTTATCTTACTATATGTCCTTTATGCTTGCTCCATAAGAAAGTAAAGGGTACAAAAGCAAATTGGCATCTGGAATACCATTCAGAATTAGTATCTATCTCTTTCAGTCAGTCTACCTACCTCTGCCTTTGTAATACCAGCAACTTACAGTAATGCTAACCAGATTGTTAGTATTTATGAAATTACTGTGTTTAGTAAATTACAAGAAGTCAGACAAATGTTTATCATATTACCGAGCTTTGTTCTAGATAACTATTTTTTTCTTACATTAAAAAATTTAATTGCTGAATGGGAAGTTTTCCTTACCTGGTCAGTTAATTTGAGTAGAAAAGCTTGACTGCTTTGGGTAAGTAATTTTTATTATATTTAATCGTAATGTAATATTATCTTTATGAACTTTTTTTAAAGTTCCCTGGTCCCTACAATAAGGGAAAAGAATTTTGTGTGCTTTTGGAAAGTTACGCTTTTGGAATATGCATACATTGACAATGTGTATGTATAGGAATCTTTTCTTCCATTGCAGTTAGATATATAAAAATTGAGTGGGACACATTTCCTTTAAACTATTTTTTTTTCTGTCTGTGGTTTAAGGAGACCTCAGTTATTCTTCTGTGTTTATAAGGAGTGAGAGTGAGTGCTTCCACTCAGAAATACCCTGTTAGAGAAGAAAGTAATTTCAAGCAATAAGAAGCAGAAGTTAATTCATTTATAGAAAATTTCATGTTAGTTTAGGCTTATCTGTTACTATGGATCCTGTCTAATTACCATAATTTTATTTGTGTGCATGACATTAAATTTACATGAAGCAGAAATATGAAAATAGGACAGGAGAAAGCAGATTGGGTAGAGAAAGCAAGGATTTTTGCTGTTCACCTGTACATTTCAAAGATGGAATGATAATAGAAAATTTACCAGAGAATGTGTAGAAGTGACATGGAAGAAAAATACCAACAGACTAGCAAATCTTGAGGTCTGCCTATATTCTCTAAAACCACCACTGGGTTTCTAGTGTACTTTTCCGATATGACTTCTGTTTCTTATTTTGATTATAGTGATTTCTGAGTTTCTCTTTTTTTTGTTAAATTGCTATGAACAATAAAATGGAGGGTTTTTAAAAAAATATTTGAGAGAGAGAGAGAAGGGGCACATCATGATTCATGGACGCAGGTCAGACATTTTTCAGAATTAGTTCTATCCTTCCACAATATGGGCTTTGTTAAGATCAAACTCAGGTCACCAGTTTTGTGAACAGGCACCTTACCCTCTGAACTATCTTGCTATTTTATTGTCTTGTGTATATATGTCATATCTTATTAAATGTGTCGTATGTATACTTTTGTGAATGCTTTCATGTTTAAAGTAGGACTTTTTTGGTTCTCATAGTTCCTTTATGCAGTATTTTAGAGGATTGTTTAAAATAATTCAGATTTGTGTCTTAGATGTTTCTGGGCTTATTTGGAATTAATTTGAATATACAGCACTTGTTGTATATTCAATACTTGTTACTTTGCATGAGAATTTTGTGCACATACAGATTTGGAGTAATTGTTTTTAATTGTAACTGGATCCATCAGTTGTATTGGTATGTATTTATTGTATGCAGTACTGAATTTTGTAATGAAAAAATTGTTAATGTGTGTTTGCATGAGTATGCTTTAGTGTGCAGGTATATCCATGCACCAAGTGTACTTGAAGATCAGAGGACAGCAGATTGATTCCTTCCATACACCTTAACACAGGTTCTGGAGATCAAAGTCAAGATTGTCCAGTTTACAGGGCAAGCACCTTCACCCACTGAGTCATTCTGCTCCCCTCTTTTTTTATATACATCTCCTTTATTCCTCTGTTGCCAAATACCTAGGTTGGTTCAATAATTTTAGATATTGTGAGTAGTACTGCAATAAATAAGAAATATCTCATTATTATGTTGATTTAAGAATCCTTTTGATAAGTCATAGGAATGATGAAGATTATGTGGTAGGTCAGTTTTTTTATTTATTCATTTTTTGAGGAATCTTCATACTGATTTCCATGGTGTCTGAACTAGTTTCCATTTCTACCAGTAACTTACAGAATTGTTTTTTCTCTCATTGTTCTATAAATTTTCTATAAATGAATTGTTGTTTTAAATTGAATTTTATACAGGGTAAGAGGTAGTGATCTAGTTTTATTCATTTACATGTGGATGTCCACTTTTCCCAGTATTAGTTGTTGAAGAGACTATTTTCTAATGTATGCTTTTAGAAAGTATTAAGTATGTTTCAAATTGAAGAAATTTATTGTAATTTTGATAGGGTTACATTGAGTCTTTAGATTGCTTTTGATAATAATCATTTCCACAGCATTCATAATGTGGGTCATTCAACTTGAAACATATTTAATACTTACTTTTAGGCTATTAAACATTTAAGTTCAATTATTTTGGGGACTCTTTAATATATATTACACATAGATTCCATCTAAAGATGTGATGTATTTGAGAATTAACTTGTAATATGGAAATACAAGTGAAAGTTTTAGGTGCTGGAGGTTGTGCTGTAGCTCAGTCTGTGGGGCGCTTGTCTAGCACACAGGGCTTAGATCCCAAGCATTGCCCCCCCCCCAAAAGCTTCATTTACATGAGACCAAAAAAAAAAAAAAAGCTTACTGATCCATATAAAGCAAAACATCAAAAAAGAAATTTTAGAAAGCTGGAAGAAAGAGGTTCTGATTGTTTTCACCATAAAGAAATTATAATATTTGTGGAAGAGATATGATATTGTATGTGTATCAAAACATGATGGTTTATAAATAAGTTTTTTATAATTTTAATGATTTTTTTTTCTAGAAATTAAGCAAGTACTAAGGTTGGAATTGGGAAATTTCCTTTTCCCTTAAAGAAACATTTCACAGATGACACATTTATTAAGTCTTTGTATTTAAGCTTCAGCGTTGTTCAGAGAAGACCACTTAGTTACTGTGCTTTTATCTCCATGCACCTTAGTCCTACCCTTGTCATATTACTGTGAAAGTACTGATTTATTTATACTTGTCACAACTGGTAATAGTATAATTTCGAAGAGAATTTTGCTTTCATCCCACTTTACAAATGGTATTTTTCTCCTTATTTTTTTAAAGAGAGCAATTTCTTTTAAAGATAGTGCTTTTTTAAGGGCTTAAGAGTTGATCAGTACTTAATGAAACATGCAATCAAATAATGACAGATAGATGATAAATCCTTCCACATTGATAAAATGATGTGAAAAGAGACCGTGGTGTTAATGTGGATATTGGTGTTTTCAGGAAAAGGAACACACAGAAGGATTGTGGCTGTAACTGAGAGTGCTTAGTAGGATCAGGGCCCTGAAAGAAAGAGAGAGAGAAAGAGGGAGAGAGAGAGGGAGAGACCATTTGAGAGGAATTCTCAGCCTTAAATCCTTTGCCAGGGTGCTGTTTGTCAAAGGCTGGAAACAAAGGGAGTCATGTTGACCAAACCACCTTGCATCTTCCTTCAGCAGTCACCTTGTAAAGTGCTCACTTATGTTAGTGTTTAGTTAGTATGCACAAGGATGCACAAGATACAGAAAGTTCTGAATTGGAAGGAAACGTTAATTTTATTGTCATATTGAGAAAGGATTTTAGTGACATGAAGCTAGAGTTAGTATTGCCTACTAGTAGTTTGTGTTGTTGGTTCTGTACTGTATCTTAATTCATGTATTCGCAATGTCTTGCTCATCTCCCTTTAAAAGAAAGGTTTTTATACTAAAATTAAGAGATGACAGTTTTCATTTTCCTATTTTCTTTCATATATCAATAAACTGATGTCAAAAACTTACTATGTGGATCTTTAGGTTATTGGAGTAGGGAAGAAAGAGATTGAAAAACTGTTTAGCTAGTGAGGTGATTTGTAAGAATGTCACTGATTTGATGTAAGCTTCATTTCCTTTGGTTGACACTAGTTGATATTGGGAAGTAAAAAATTAAATGCTGATTTCATGGGTTGTTTTGGATGTTTCTCTTGATTCCTTTTCTGCTGTTTTAAACAGAGCATCTGCTTCTGCCATTAAAATACCTTTGGAGCAAAGAAAGTAAATATAAATTAAATTAGTGACTTAGGAGAAATCAAGCAACTACCAATAAAAGCAATACTTTTTAGTTTTGGTTTTAACATTGGTTTCACTGAGTCACATTGTGAAGTGTAAAGAGATTTGGTTATTTCCATACTCAGAAATTGCTCAGAAAGACTTTCACAAATGAAATGATGGCTTGTATTTCCTGATGATTTTTTGGCTTGATGGGTAGGTCTTGGTTTTGTATATATGAATGAATTTTGAATTTTGCTATTAACAGATTACATGGTGAATAACGAAGTACGAATAACATGACTTGGCACCTTGGAACTTTATGTAGATAATATGTTTAGGTGGGAGCAGTAGTAATGGTATAAGAACAAAGATTTCAGTCTTGAAGGAGGCAAAATCTTTTAAACTAATCTCAGTATTTTCATTTCATACATGATACATTTTAATGTCCTCTAATTTTTTTATTCTACCAGGGTGATATACCTTCTGTTGAATTCCTCTTGCAAAGTGGAAACGACCCAAATGTTAAAGACCATGCTGGATGGACACCATTGGTAGTTTTCTGTTTTGTTTTGTTTTGTTTTGTTTTGTTTTTGAGTATTATGGATCTATTTGTGTTGTTTTCTCATTTTCTTAATATTATTTATGATTCTTACAATTTATGGTTAGTTATTTGGTTGCTATATGTCATCCCGTGTCACACATTCTTTTTTAGTCTGAAGAACTTTGTTTTCATCAAATATGAAGAAAATAGTCACTTTGCATGTAGCTTTTCAGTTGTGATAGGAAGGTAAAGGGCTGCCTTTAGTTTGAAATGCTGAATTTAGCTTGTGTACGAAGATAACTGCTACAATAGACTAGGATCCATTATGCAGCATATCATGTACTGGAGAAGTCAAAGGCCTGAACTTAGAATGTAATCACTAGGGAGTCTTGCCCTACCCTGTCCAGTTTCATGTAGAAGTAGTAGCATAGAAAGTCTTGATTACTTCAACATCTTAAAGTTTCTGTTCATCTTCATTATTATTATTAGAGCAATATGAGGAGTACTGTGATAAAAGTATGACAGATTTCATACATGATACATTTTAATGTCCTCTAAAACAATTGTCCTCTTAGAAACAATTGTTACTTGGATTATAAAATCCAATTTGCATGCAATTTGAGTTGAACCACAGAGTGAATGTTTTCATTTTGTAAAACATTAATTGAGCCCAGAAATTAGAAATGTGGTTTAAGCTGAAGAGGATTTAAATCTGGATTATTGTCACTGTTGTTTGGATTCCAGAGGCTAGGGCATCTGTCAGAAGATTCACTGCCCCTTCCTTTTTCCTTCTTTGCCTCCTCCTTCCTACCCCTGGCTCACATTACTTTACATTGTAGTAAAGGTTGTGAGTGATTTAGGAGATTTGATGCCTAAGCTGAATGTCTTTCCTCAAGAAATAGACGTAGTATGATGTTGCACCTACAATGGACTAAAACGTGCAGAAAAGCACAGCATCCAAACACTTAGAAGAATTCAGCCTGGTGGCTTTGTTAGCAGTCATGTTTGTCAGCTGTGATGTAATGTTTGCCTGTCAGGCTTCTCTGAAAATGCCAAGTTACCAATTCAGTAAGTACCTTTGAAAAGCCACTGCTTATCATTACTCTTGTCACTGACACCAGCTGTCCAGTTTATCGTCAGCAAAGAAGGCCATTTGGCTGGATGGCTGTTTACATATGCTGGTGTGCCACTTAGTGTGTGACTTTACAGGCTGAATTCTCATCAGCACTGGAAACTTTTGATTGTTGAATATTAAGATTTTTTTCTTAATGTTTCAAAATTATTATAGAACAACTTAGGGGTGGGACTATAGCTATTTCTTATTTTTAAAAAGAAGCATGTGATCCAAGACTCATCTTTTCCCATGAAATTACAGACCTCAATGATCACATCTTATCAGAAAGATTATTATTATTGGCTGTTTACTCTGTAAATAGTCTTTTTAAAAATATATTTTTATTTCACTTATTTTTTTTCCTTCTCATCACACTTCTCACTCTCCCTCTTTAATTTTATTTATTTTTTTAATAGCATGAAGCCTGCAGCCATGGGCACCTGAAGGTAGTAGAATTGCTGCTTCAGTATAATGCTTTGGTGAACATCACTGGCTATCAGAATGACACACCACTTCATGATGCAGCCAAGAATGGGCACATAGACATAGTCAAGCTCTTACTATCCTATGGTGCCTCCAGGAATGCCATGTAAGTAGTCATCTCAAATTTTTAAATTGACTTGTATTTCTGGATCAAGGTATATACTGAAACAAAGACAATTATTACCCAAACTGATAAGGTTCTCTGTTATCTGCTGTGCTAAAGTTAGGTGTGGCCATTAGGGCTTTTATTAAAAAGTCTTCATTTGTGCTCTTTTCCTTGGTACATGTTTGCTGGGGTTTTCCTCCTTTAGTTTAGAAACAACTTTAGATCCATTTTAGAAACTTTCATTTTATGGACAAATTCATTTAGTCTTTGTGGTCTACAGATCAATTCATACTTTATAAAAATAATTTAATTATTTTCAATATTATCATTCTGTTCTGCTTTTTTGCATATTAAGTACAAGAGAAGTTTAAAGTATATAAGAATTCATATATAGGGTGAGTTGAATTATTTCCCTGATTTTCACATTATTCAAATGAGGCTCTGAGTAAATTGTTTTGCAGTGTCAGGGCACAGACACACATTAGTGAATGCTGGCGGCTGCATTTTAAAATTGCTGTTGTCAAGAGTATTGAAAGCAAATGCTGTATGTAGATTTTATATCTTTAATCTGTAACTTGGCTCAGTCTCCCTATACATTATTTTACTCTTTTCAGTTAATTAGGTAGTTGAAATGAAAATGCAGAAATTGCCTCTAGATGCCCCCATTGCTTCTGTAGGTTTCAAAGTCAGTTTTACTATGGGTTACAGAGGCATGTAAGAATTAAAAAATGTAGAACTTCTACGTTATATAAATTTTTTAAATGGGTAAACATTTAACATAATTGAAAAACAAATGACTAATGCAAGAATATACCATCCTTTGGTAGTTTTAGTTTCAGTATGTCTATTCATTTATATTCCCTGTCACAAGTTTTAAGATATTTGGGGTATAGAGACATACACCATTTTGTTTATTTTTCTCCCTGTGTATGTATGTATTCATATTCATGGACTATGTAATCACCTAATAGATAAGACCCTCTGTAGTAAGGCATTTGATAAAGTAAATGACTTCTTGGGTTAGATGAAACTGAATGGTTTCCATCCCAGGGTTCTTAAATCAGCCATGACTACTTTAATGAATGGACCATGGTCATGGTGCTAGGGAATCCAGTTTTTATTTGTGACTCCATTATTGACTCTATAGCCTCAGGCAGGTTAATTTTTGTGCTTTGGTGTCCTCACCTATAAAATATGGGTGCTGCCTGCTTCTTTTCTGTTTCTTCAAAGCATAGCAAGGATTAATGAGCCAAAACACAGAGCCTGTCTTGTGGTTTGTGCACTGTGATTCTTCACTGTAAGGACATTATCACACTGGAGTGGGAACAAGACAGTGTCTGTTTTTATAGAAGCCTTGTCCAAGATACCAAGTCCTCTTAAATAGGCTGACCTAGAGATGTCACACACTTAGGCATAGCATAGCACTGTGGTAGACCTCTGCAGCAAAAGAATCGTTTATGTCAGTGCTTGGTTTTCAGTAGCTATTTTTCTTTTTAGTTTATTTATGTATGTGAGTGTATGTGTGTGTGTGTTTATGTGTGTGCGCATGTACCAGACGACACTGTGTCTGGAGGCTCGTCCTGAATTGCTTCTACCTCCTTGCTTTTCTCTGGGATTTCCCAGGGTCTAACCACCAGGGTTGAAAGTACAGTCTGCTGCTGTTTTTTTCACTTGGCGTTTTTTACATGGGACCTAGGATCCGAATTGAGGACCTTTTACTTGGGAGGGAGAGTCTTAACCCCTGAGCCACTGCTCCACCCCACCTATTGAACACTTGGAATGAGTGTTATTACTGAGGAACTGAATCTTGAAATATACTTAATTTAAAAATCCACACTTGACACTATTGCATCAAATAGCTAGTCGATAGATAAGGCAGTGAGAAGAAAGGTTTGTTTGATAAGAGATGTCAAAATGGCTTAAGGATGATAAAATAGATGAATGTGTAAACTTAATAATCATCTGTTGTGCAGTTGCTGTTACTAACAATTATTAATTTTGTAGAATGCTAGTCATACTGAAATCTTTTCTTGTATGTGTGTGTGTTGTATGTATTTTGTAGTAATTATTGACCTGATTATCAGCCACCTGTTTTAAGTTTAGCTTTTTTTAAAATAAGATACACTGCACAAAATACAAATCTGTGAGAATTGAGTCAAGCAATTGAATTATAAGCCCATGTATTTGCTTGAATTTTTTCAATGACATCCTCATAATTGGAAGAAAGGTTCTACCTCTGAAACATGGTTTACAAGATCCTAGACTGATGGTCTGACATCTCCAGCACTGTCAGTTTTGCCCTATTTTTTCTATCACCCTTTCCTTCAAGCTGTTTTTGCACTAACCTTCGTTGATTTTTATTTCCTTAAAATGAAAGGCTATTTTACCTCCTGGCCTTTGTACATGCTTTCACTTTGTCTGGAATACTCCTCTGTGGTAGCCAGATGCTCATTCTTTTTTCTCATGTAAATATCATTTCCTTTTCTTTGTTTTTCCTTTTTCCTGGTGCTGTACATGGTGTTTCTTGTCACAGATGCTGGTGCTTGCTCTTCTCACTTTCTCTTTACATCATGCTTTGTGGAACCAGGGATTTTGCCAGCTGTCACAGGTCCTGAGAAGTGCCTACCATAGTTATGTATAGGAAGAATCAGTAATTGTTTAAATAAGTAGAGAGTTATTTTAAATTTATTCTCTTTTGATAAATCTGATGAAATGAAAATGAAAATTGCTTTCTTCTACTATCACCTTCACTGTGTGGCAAAAGTATCTGAAATCAAATTTACTTTAGCTGCATCTTTTCCACAGAGGAAGAACTGATCTTAGTGGTACTTACAGGGACTTTATGGGTAGAAACTTTTGTCTCCTGCCCAGTTGGCATGCATGTTATGTAACTTTTGTGAAATTGTGGCTATCTAAAGTACTTCTGTAGTCTCAATACTCTGAAGGTCTCTCATTCTCTTTCTCATGTCATGACCTTGAAACTATGATTCTAAGTGCTACTTCCTGGTCATTTTAAAGCAAATAATGTATGCCAGTATGATGGCATTTTATTTAGAATTTTTGCAAATTTAAATTAGAATTATTTTTAATTTTATCCTTTTTTGGCCTCCGATTTGATATCAAAATTATATTCATAACTTTAAATCAAACCAATTTGCTTTCAGTCTTATCCGTTCTCTAGATCTTTAATGGAGTTTTAAGAAATGAATTCCTTCCTTCTGCACAAGAATTTCATGATTTACATGTAATTTTTAGAGATTTCTCTCAAGTCTTTTAAGTAGTTATTTGAAATACTAGTGTATTAATGACAAGATCAGTCGCCAAAGAGACAAAAGATTATTTTTTTAATCCCATTAATTTGTCCTTACACAGTCCCTATGAAATATTATAGCAGACTGCCTGTTTTTATTTTATCTACCCACGGATACCTTCATGCTAATATTTAACATTCAGCACTTCAGTGAGGTAAAGTCTAACAAATTCTTTTCCTACACTAGTTTCCATTTGGAGATCACAAAGTCAAGAAACTTAGTTTTCTTTTTTGTATGTTTCAGTCAGATGTTGTGGTCATCTGACATTTAATAAGTGTCTTCAAAGAAGAGGAATGCATATGCAAGGAGAACTGTGGGAATCTGGGTTACAAAGTTCTGTTGTCCAGGTATTAAGTTGTCTTATCTGATGTTGTGAACATTTGACATTAATATGATAGGCAGGTCTCAAGTACTGTCTTTCAGTAGTGTTTATAAAACATAACAGTGACTGGGAGGTTTTTCTTGGGGTCAGAAACTGGAGAGAATCAGCTCATCAATATAACTAATCATTGGTTGCTTATGAAAGATAAGACAGAATCATAAAGTAGAATATTATTTTTGCAAATGTGTGTGTGTGGTAAGTACATGCGTTGTATGTGTGTTTCATACCTTTGTGGACATAAGGTGGGTGCATGTTCACTTGTGTGTGGAGGCCTAAAGTTTTCTTCTTTGCTCTCTGCTTTTATTATTAAGGCAGGGTCTCTAAATTGAACAAAAGCTGGCCTGTTGTCTAGATTACTTAGCAAATCAAGCACCTTTCACCATGGGTCATCTCATAGCCCTGTGCGAATTATATTATAGATATTGAGTATGGATAGAGCAAAATCTTGAAACTATATAAGGTAAGACACGATAGCTAGAAATTAGTCATATAGTACAAATTTGAATTTTTTTATTATTTATTAAATTGTGTGTGTATGTGTGTGTGTGCGTGTGTATGTATGTTTGGGATGTGTAGAACCACGGATGAATTCGGGAACCACCATGGACGCCTCCACCTCCTCCTTGTTTACTGTGCCCGGGGATTCACGGGCTCCGCCCTACCAGGACCAGAAGCAGAGGTTTAACCCCTGAGCCACCTCACCAGCCCCCAAATTTGAAATTTAATTGGTGTTCTTTAACACCTTTGTTATTAAACTTAGACAAGTTCATCAGTGAAAATCATCTCAATCCTATTTTTCTCATAGAAGGTATGTTCTGTCAGTTTTCCTGCTGCAAATGTTTTGGCAGTAAATGTGTGTGATTATGGAGGGGATGGTTATATTGTATACAGTGATGTCTATCTGTTTGCTTCACACTTAGCCTTGTGTTTTTAACTAATATTCTCACGCTTCATCATTAAGTCACATAGTAGAGTCCTTCAAAGAGCGTGCTGAGCTTTTGGCTGTTTAAACTGAAGTTAGTTTTACATTTGTTCTGTAGTTAAGTGTTATTTCATTTATGTCTGCATTCACTTGTGAACAATTTATCTCTTGGGAATAAGAATTTATCATCCAAGAAGAAAGATTACTTGTATTTTAATCTTGTATAATGAGGAAATGTCTATCCTTTAAAAATAACTTGTATGGGAATTTGTACATTGGTAGCATTTTGAAGCCTCATTGCTAGCTGTTGTCTTCTGTCTTCTCTAGGCAAACCTAGAGTAATGCTTGCATCACCTTAGAGCTGTTTGGAGTGTACAAAAACAAAACGAAACAAAACAAACACATGCCTCTCTCCTCCTTTCCAATATGGAAGATTTAGGGGTTAGTGCTTGGTCTGTTCTTAATACACTTACTTGGAAAGACACTGAATTATCCAGTAGAAAAATACCATGTGGCCCATTGAACCTGTTAATTTTCTTCTCATTTTTTAAAAGTGAGTCAGTTAAAATGAGGATAATTTTATGTTTTATAGCTTTACAAAAACATGTTTCTTTGAATGATTGTGCTTTTCCTTGCTCACAGTAAGCATTGTGACTTAAAAAATTAACACTTTTTGTTTGCAGTTTTGTTCATGAAGGATTTCATTTTCTGACTCAAGGGTGATATAATTTAGCATTAGTAAAAATGCCTCGTGGGTATTTTTCCTTGCTGGATGATCTGTATGTGCAAGTTGAGTTCATATCCACCCATCTTTTCCTCCTCACCTTTTCCTGTTATTGCAGCTCAATTGGGGCACAGTTATGTCATTTCTGTAGGGAATAAGGCATTAGAGACTTACTGTTTTGGGAGTTCTGTCTTTTGGGCGACACTGAGACATCAAACCTCAGCTTCACCCTTTGATAAGTGCTTCATTTTCATCAGTCTTGATGGTCAGAAAGAATCCTGCTCAGGAAAGGATCTTCACAGTTACTTAGTTCATATTCTTTCTTTACATTATACTAAGTAGGAAAAGGAAAATGTCCTCTTACTTAAAAAGCAATGCTTGTATACACTTTCCATTACTAAATACTAAATTATTTAACAATACTCATAAAATATATCATAAAATAGAGTAAATTGTAAGATGGTTAACATTCCAGACATAATCTTTCACGCCTTTTTGTTTTGTTTTTTATACTACTATACCTGTTTTCAATCAGTGCAAATCTTACACTATAAATAGCAGTCGCAAGCCATTAACCGTCTGCTACGCACTGTCTTCATGTGCTTTTGATGTATTAATCCATTCTGCTACTAATTTTAGAAAGTAGGTTATGTTAGTCCCACTTTAACATGTGAGGAAACAAGCACAAGAGTATTAGATATTTTGTCTAGCATCACATAACTGAGCGCTAGAACTATAGTTTCAGTTCTGGGTGGTATTAGTCTGTAATCTGCATCCTAGCCCTCTTCCGCTCTCTATGGTATCCCTCCTGTTCATTTTTAGGGCACTCTCCGTGCTTTGCGAATATTCTACCACTGAACATCGCATCCAGCATTCATGAACTTCAGTGAAATATTCATGTGCCATACTTGTAAAAACTGTGAAACCCTAAAAGAGATGCTCCTTTTGAAAACTTAATATTGCAGTAGAATATATTAAAATAATATTTGAAACCATTTGTAAAGAAGAGGATGAGCTTTAAGAATATACTTTTATTAATAGTTGAGTGATTAAGCATGGGCAGTCTTGAATATTACTAGAATGCCCAAAGCAGGTGTGACTTCAACAAGCGACTGGAACCTGTTGTGCATTTTCTGTCTAAAATAACGGGGGCAGATTGGGATCTTTAAAGTCTCTTCCAGTGTAGTGTTCCATGACTTGTGAATCCATACATGTGAAGAAAACTTGAGGTTGTTTTCTGAACTAGACTTGTTTGACAGAGGCCATGATTTCTATAGATTAGCTTATATTATATTTTATTTATATATATAAATATTTATGTAAATTATGTAATTATGTAAATTAATAATTTTTAACATGTCTTGTCACTACTAAGTTATCATGTGGCAGAATTTTACTTTTAATAGATCTAAATGTCTTTTATGTGAATATATCTAATTTTTTATTTGTATAGGCAGAAAAACTTCTAATCGCTCTAGTAAGTTCTTATAATGGCACATTAAGGCATCTTACCAATGTTGATTAGTAATAAGGAAAGCATTTTCTGAACTGCAAATACGAAAAATACAGAATGTTATAAAAAATGCCCATATCAGTGGGGTGGCCCCAAGAGAGGCAACTTGATATGCCACAGAGGCCTGAACCCACACAAGGGTAGATATAAGCCAGAGTGAACCCTGGGGATCATAGATGCATACAGGAAGCATGGTAGAAGGGATTGATGAAAGGGAGGACATGGGAGGGAGGGAGGAAGGGAATGAATATGCAATATGTTTGTAAAGGTAGAAAAAAAACAATTAGGGGGGAGTTCATAGGTATTTTAGATGCAGGTAAATACACTTTTTTTCCACTGAATTCAGCAACTTTAATACTAGGTCCTGTGCTGAATGTGAGTTCTGAGTAATTTATTTTAGTTAAAATTGCTATCATTAAAGATACTGAAAAAAATTGTTCTACTAGAGCATCTATTTTGTTAGGAATCAGATTATACACTTTATTTACTTAAACCTATCTGCATTTATTTTGCCAGTAATATATTTGGTGTGCGGCCTGTGGATTATGCAGACAATGAAAATATAAAATCATTGTTGCTACCAGAGATGAATGAATCATCCTCAACTAGCCATTGCTCAGTTGTAAGTATGGATTTAACTTTGGGACGTTTATATTTTTCATCAAAATTATGAAAGGAACACAATGAAAAGAATTCCAGTTAGCAAATAGTTTTCATTCAGCAATTATTAAGGACTTTCTGAGTATAAGGTGATCAAGAAATATTTCCTGACTCTCTGTATTTTAGGCAGCATTCTTTCTTCTCCCAACATTTTGGCTCACCCACTTGAGAACCTCTACATGGTGTCCTCCAGGTGGCCACCTGACTGCCTCCCCCTCAATTTAAATTTCGGTGCAGATCAGTTGTTCCAAGTCTCTTGTCCACAGCCATAGTCTAAAGAGCCTACATGCTTCACCCACTTACTTGCTATAATACTATCTTCAAAGTACTAATCTATATTCTTCTGAAATCATTTCATTTGTGTCAGTTTTTGTATTCACAGCCTTCTACCTTTCACTAGCAAGTTTTCATGTAAATATCAGTCATAGTCATTGTAGTGTGGATACTGCCTACAACACAGAGGGGTCAGCCTATGAAAGGCCTTCATTCCCTTATAGGGACTGGATTTCATGGGGCACTATCAGTGTTTGAAATGAATGAATAGGATCATCTGCAGGATGTCTGCGGGAGGTCTGGAATGACTAGGTAGTAGTTATGATGTGGGGATGGAGAGAATCCAGTGAGGCAGAAAGATAACAGTGGACTCATGCATCCTCAAAGCTGCTCAGATGGGAAAATAGACTGACTGAGGCCAGATCTGCTCCAAGGAGCCTTTCTCGTCGTGTAGGGACAGCTTACTAGAGATGATGCCATTGTTTAAGTTATAGATGTTGCTACAGAAAGTAGTTGCAATTTAATCTTAATATGTGGTGTCATAGGTAGTTATCTTTACATTTGAAAATTCTTTTGCTTCAGATTTTAGTCTTACAAAGTGCTATAGGCTGTAATGTTGGAAATGAAGAGGACCTGGAAGTCAGCATTATAATTTCCTGTTTCTACAAATGAGAAAACTGAAGTCTGGCAAGATAATAATTTTCCCAGAGTTATTAACTTGGCATTAAAGACATTTTTCATGGACATGTTAGAGTTCATTTCTTAAGTCTTAGGTCAGTTCTCATTCAGTTCCACCATACTTAATAGCTATAAATTGATACTTATTTTATTCATTTGTACTTGAACTCTCCTGGCAGAATACAATGTATCTAAGTAGTCATCTTTGTCAGAAATAAAGATTTTTTTTTTAATTTTTGGAGTGTGAATATAGTAATGCTATCTAGAAAAAGGTTATTACTGTGAAAGAAAAGAATTACCACAAAATTTATGAAAAACATACTTTCCACATGTCATGGTGTGGCCTTTTTCATCGTTTATCTTCTGACTGTTGTTTTGAGTCAGAGTCTACTACATAGCTAAGTTAGCCTGAAACTGGATTAGTACTCCAGACCAGACTGCCCTCAAACTTGGAACCTGCTTCTGCCTCCCAGATGCTGTCTTCAAGTGTTAGCCACCATATTAAATCATCTTAATGGTTCATGTTTTGATAAGGAAGCCAATGACTGGTAAAAAAATAAATAGAAAGATTTTAAAAAATTGTTTTAGAGATTTATATGTGAATATAGTGAATTTATGATGTTTTCACACTTTAATCTCAAACCTTATCTCCTCTCCTTTTCCTGTTAACAGTCCTTCTTCCCTGACAGTCTCCCTCCTATTTTTCATGTTTTTGCATGTTTTACCCATTGAGTTTCATCTGGGTTGTCTTTGATGGCATAGGCCTGCATACTTGCTGGAGTATGAACCATTTATCAGTGGGTATGTCATTGAGGAAAGCATCCCCCTATCATTCACCATTAACATTGTCTCTCAAGAATGTGTCCCCCCATCATTCACCATTAACCCTTATCAGTCTCTAAAGAATGTGTAGGTCCTCTTGAGACTTTCCCCCTTTCATAGGAAATGGATAGGACAATTCCCATGCAGGTCTTGTGCAACATAGTTGCAGTAAATTCACAAATGCAACAGCCTGTTATATATATCCAGAAGATAGTGTCTGGCTGCACCCAGCCTTTCTTACATTCTTAGTTAGGCTCCCTCTTCTGGGATGTTGCTGATCTTTAGGGTAGATTGGTGGTGATTTAGATGTCCTGTTTACTACCAAACAGTCTCCAGTCATTTATTTTCTGAAGTGTAATTTTCTATAAAAAGTATAAACACCTTCCCTTGCAAAAGGAAACGTATAGCTTAGTGCTTCTTTAGTTTATGATTATGATGGCAAACGTTTAAAGAATAGTTTAAAGTTTCGCTATAAAGACACTATATTAAAAATTTGACCCACCCTTTTCTCCAACACCCCACTATATCCTTCACCTGAATAGGTTCTTATGCTGGTTTATAGTACCAAGAATGTGATGCCTGCTGAAAAGTGGGCCTTAAATCCAATAAACAGATGTTGATTGCCCCTTTAACATTCATGCCACTATTACATTGATTTCCAGGGTAGTAGCTATGGCAGCTTCCAACTTTCATGGGTTAGTGAGACTGTCTCTAGCAGCTTACATGGTACTTTCTGGTGTCATGAAAGCTGACAAGTAGGAAGCTTCCAGATCAATTCCAGCTTTTTTTTTTTTTTTTTTTTTAATATACGTCCTGTGATCAATGGATGTTACCTCTTCAGCAATAGGGTCTTACTGACAGTTTTTGGAGGCTGTCAAGACCAAGGGCAAAAGCCCATATTGTTTTGTGGGACTACGAGACCTTTCTGACCATGAATTTAATAGATACTGCATATTTGGTATTTGCAATTTTCTTTTTTTTTTTTATTTTCTCATCTCAAGCATATATATTTTTTTAATTTTTTTAAATTTATTTTTTCCACTCATACATACTTGATAGGTACCCTATTCCCCTCCCTCCCTCCACCCCTCCCTGGATCCTGTTCTTCCCTTCCCCCTTTTCCCCTTCTTTTCCCTGCTCCCTCCCTTTCTCCCAGTGCCCCCTTCTCCCCCCCCATTCCTGGAGCATCCTTTACTGTGCATGTCAAACTTTCCTCTGGGTCCTCCTCTTCTGATGAGGTGTAAGGACTCAGTAGCATTGCCTAGGCCTCTTTTTTATGTTTCCCTTTAGTGGGAACACTATTGTGGCTGTTAATCCCTTGCCTCTAAGGATCCTAGTGCCTGTGATCCATGCTAGCCTTTGAAAGGTCAATGATATGTTGGTAATTATGCAGGTCATGTAAAGTCCTATTATGATTACTTCGGCCCTAACTTGTGTAGAGTATCTTGCATATTGTTGCTCCTCCCCATCTTTAGGTTCTTACAATCTTACCGTCCCCTCTTCTGTAAATTTCCCTGAGTTTTGGGATGGGGAGAGATTAGGCTGACCTGGTTCGTGGTGATTAATGTAGGGTCTCTGATGCGCTGAATTATGGCTTTTTTTTTTTCTTCCAGTTTTGCTGTTCCTGCACCGCCCTTAGCTCCATCCTGATGGGTATTGGATATTACCTCCTAGCCAGAGATAAAAGGATATTAAAATAGAGTCCTATTATAAGAGTAGATTCAAAGGTAGATGGAAGAAGAGTAGGAGACCATGGTGAGGAGAGGTCAGTCTCCCATTTGCAGGATGGTTACCTTTTATCTGCTAGACTCTTTGCCGTCCCTGTCTGGTGAGACCAAACCCCATCATTGCAAGTGACCAGGAAGGAAAGTCTGTGAGCTTAAACAGATGTCTCATTACTTACTTGCAGTATTTGATGGTGGCCTATTTTCTCTGCTGTATGGCATGATTCCCCGCTCTCCTTGTTTCTGGTGGGGCTCTCCTTCCCCTTCTATCCTGTCTATAATCTTAGCAATTATCGTAGGTATTATGGAGATTTATCTTTTGAGTATATCACTTAGTGGGTATGGTATTAGGATCCACTTATTAGGGAGTACATACGGCGCTTAATTTTCTGTGTCTGGGGTACTTTACTCAATATAATTTTTTCTAATTCCATCCATTTCCTGGCAAATTTCATTTAATTCATCATTTTTGATGACTGAGTAGTATTCCATTGTATAAATGTACCACATTTTCCTTATCCACTTGTCAGCTGTTGAACATTTGGGTTGATTCCATGACTTTGCTATTGTCAACAGTGTTGCTGTGAATGAACATGGTCGTACTTGTCAAGGTGAATTTTTGCTGTAGGGGGGGTTATTCCCAAAAGTGGAATAGCAGGGTCATATGGCATTTCAATCTTTAATTTCTTTAAGAATCGCCAGACAGCTCGCCAGAGTGGCTGTATGAGCCTGCATTCCCACCAGCAATGTGGGAGAGTTCCCCTCTCTCCACATCCTCTCCAGCATTTGATGTTGTTTGTATTGTGGATTTTTGCCATCCTGACCGGGGTGAGATGATATTTCAGGGAAGTTTTGATTTGCATTTCCCTGACGGCTAAGGATGTGGAGCACTTTTTAAGATATTTGTTAGACAGTTTAATTTCATCCTTAGTAAAGTTTCTTTTAAATTCCAGGGCCCATTTTTTAATTGGGCCATTTGTTTCCTTGGTGTTTAGTTTTCTAAGTTCTTTGTGCACTCTGGATAATAGAGCTGTATCAGATATGTGGTCAGTGAAGATTTTCTCCCATTGTGTGGGTTGCCTTTGTGCTCACAGAATCTCTTTAATTTCATAAGATCCCATCTGTTGAGTGTTGGTTGTAGTGACTGTGCTATTGGATGTCTGTTTAGGAACTGTAGGCCAAGTCCAATCAGCTCAAGGGAGTTCCCTACCCTTTCAACTAAGGTTTGTATAATCTTTGGCCTTATATTGAGGTCCTTGATCCATTTGGAATTATGTGTTTTACATGGTGACAAATAACGGGTTCAGTTTTAATCTTTTGCATGTGGAGATCCAGTTTTGCCAGCACCATTTGTCGAAGATGCTGTTCTTTTTCCATTGGATTTTTTGGGCCGCTTTGTCAAAGATTAAATGGCTGTAGTTGTGTGTGCTTATATCTGGGTCTTCAACTCTTATCCATTGATCTATGTGTCTATTTTGGAGCCAGTACCAGGCTGTTTTTATAACTATGGATTTGTAGTATAGGCTAAGGTTTGGTGTGGTGATACCTCCATCTGTGTTTTTGTTACTCAGGATTGTCTTTGCTATCCTGGGTCTTTTGTGCCTCCATATGAATTTTGAGATTATTTGGTCAACTTCCTTAAAGAATTGCTTTGGGATTTTAATCAATATAGCATTGAATCTGTATATTGCCTTTGGTAGGATGATCATTTTTATGATACTGATTCTGCCAATCCAGGAACATGGGAGGCCTTTCCACCTTCTGGTGTCTTCTGCTATTTCTTTCTTTAGGGTTTTAAAGTTTTCATTGTAAAGGTCTCTTACTTCCTTGGTTAGGTTTATACCAAGGTATTTAATTTTTTTAGGGGCTATAGTAAATGGGATTGTTTCTCTCAGGGCTTTTTCACTTATTTCATTCTGGGCATATAGGAAGGCCACTGATTTTTGTACATTTATTTTGTATTCTGCCACCCTGCTGAACTTCTGAATTAGTTCCAGGTGTTTCCTGGTGGAGTTTTTAGGATCACTCAGGTATGGGATCATGTCATCTGCAAATAAAGATAACGTGACTTCTTCCTTGCCAATTTAAATCCCTTTTATTTCCCTTTCTTGTCTTATGGCTTCAGCTAAGACTTCAAGTACAATATTGAATAGAAGTGGTGAGAGTGGACAGCCTTGTCTAGTTCCTGATCGAAGTGGGGGTGCTTCAAGTTTTTCCCCATTGAGTATAATCCTTGCTGTGGGCTTGTTATATACAGCTTTTATTATATTGATGAAGGTTCCTTCCATTCCAGCTGTCTCTAGGGTTTTGTTCATAAAAGGCTGTTGGATCTTGTCAAAAGCTTTTTCTGCATCTATCGAGAGTATCATGTGGTCTTGAATTTTGGACTGGTTTATATGGTGAATTATGTTCATTGATTCGCGTGTGTTGAACCAGTTGTGTGCCTGGGATAAAGCCTACTTGATCCCCGTGAATAATCTTTTTGATATGATTTTGATTCCATTTTTCTACGACTTTGTTGAGAATCTTTGCATCTGTGTTCATCAAAGAGATTGGCCTATAGTTTTCTTTTTTAAGTGTATCTCTATTAGGTTTTGGGATTAAGACGATATTAGCTTCATAGAAAGAATTTGGTAGTGTTCCTTCCTTTACTATTTGATAGAACAGTTTAAGGAATATTGGTGTTATTTGTTCCTTAAGTGTCTGGTAGAACTCTGTGCTGAATCCATCTGGTCCAGGACATTTTTTGGTGGGAAGATTGGAGATTACTTCATCAATTTCCTCTCTTCTACTACTTATTTTGCTAATCTCCTCTCTTCTACTACTTTTGGGATCAGATTGCTCAAGTTTCTCTAAAGCCTTAAGCTGCATCGTTAAGTTATTTATGTCTGATGTTTCCATTTTTTTGATGTAGGCATTAAGAGCTATGAACTTACCTCTTAGGACAGCTTTCATTGTGTCCCAGAGATTTTGGTAAGTTAAATTTTCATTATCGTTCACTTTCAGGAAATCTTGAATTTCCTTTTTAATTTCTTCCTGGATCCAGTTTTCATTCAGCATCATATTATTAAGTTTACAGGAGTTAATGTATTTTCTGTTGTTTGTTGTGTCGTGGATGTCCAGTTTTAGTCCGTGGTGGTCTGATAGGGCACAGGTTAGAATTTGAACTTTTTTATATATGCGTAGATTCATTTTGTGGCCCAACATGTGATCTATTTTGGAGAAAGTTCCATGTGCTGCTGAGAAAAATATATATTCTTTGGTGTGTGGATGTGCCTATCTTTTGTGGTGAGATGAGTTTCCTGAAGGCAGCAGATTGTTGGATTGTGGTTTTTAATCCAAGTTTGTAATCTGTGTCTGTTAATGTTATAATGGAGAAATTATTTTTAATTCTGGACATTTTTATGTTTAGTAGATTTTGTAAGCATGTTGTTTGATATTTATGTTTTGGTGGTATTATACTTCCCTTCTGTCCTCCTGGATACTCCTGTTCTTTTCTTCAAGCTTGAGTATCATTTCTAGCATTTTTTGAAGGCCTGGTTTGGTAGATATGTATCCCTTCAAGTTGTCTTTTTGCTGGAAAACTTTTCTTTCTCCCTCAATCATGACAGATAGTTTTGCCGAGTATATCAGTCCAGACATTTTTGCTCATTTAATACTTGAAGTATGTCTCTCCAAGCTCTTCTTTCTTTTACTGTTTCCATTGAGTAGTCATTTGTTATTCTAATAGGTTTACCTTTAAAAGTGACTTGCTTTTTTTCTCTTGAAGCTCTCAGCACCTTTTCTTTGTCTTGAATGTGGAGTCTTTTGACTATTATTTGCCGTGGCGATTTTCTATTTTGGTCGTATTTGTTTGGAGTGCAAAATGCCTCTTGTATTTGGGTAGGCCTCTCATTCTTTAGTTGTGGGAAGTTTTCATTTATGATGAATTGAAATATTTCCTCTGGTGTGGTATTTTGGGATTCTTGCTCTGGTATTCCATGAATGCGCATGTTAGGCTTCTTCAGGGTGTCCCATATCTCCTGAATGTTCCTCTCCAGTATCTTTTTAGTTTTAACAATCTCTTCCATTGAGGTGGTTAATTCTCCCACTTTGTCTTCAGGATCTGAAATTCTATTTTCTGCCTCATTTGTTCTGCTGATAAGACTCTCTGTTGAGTTTTGGGTTGAAGATAACTTGTCTTTTAGTTCAATTTTAAACTCTGCCTGAGACTGTTTTAACTGCTCTATACCTATTTTTGTTTCTTGAACTGTTTTTCTCAACTCCTCCAAGTGTCTGTTGTGTTCCCGTTCAAAGTGTTTGGTGTGATTATTTAACTCCTCCCGGATTTCCTCTTTCATAATATTGATCATGGTAATGATCATGCTTTGAAAGTCGTTATCTTGGGCCTGGCTTTCTTGGCTATTTTCTGTGAATTTGTTGTGGTTGGCATCTTATTATGGGGTTAATTCTTTTGGTGAGAGATTTGTCTTCTTGGGTTTTGTTTCTCATGGATCTGCATTTTGACTTGGGCATTGTTTTGTGTCTTAAGATCTTTCTGAACTGATTTAGTTGGTATTACTACTCTCGGGCAGTTATTACTCGTATTGGCCTTGGAGTTGGGTACGTTTGTCTGTTGTCATTGTTATTTCCTAGATGAGGCTATTTTGATGAGGCCTTGGTGATATGTGAGGGTGAGTGTTATAATCCCTGAAGTTGTATAGTTTTGGGGGTGTCTGTATGGCCTTTGTCCCCTAGAGCTTTCTTGAGTTTCCTTTGGACTTTAATTCTGAGGAGCAGTGTGGCTTCCTTGGACCCTGAGCGAGGGTCCTGGATAGGCTGGAGGGGCAGAGGGCCTGATAGCGATGGGTAGTGCTTCACCTGGGACCTGGGGAATGGCCCACCCAAGGTCAGAGCAGCCTGGTGTTGCTCAGGCTGACTGGTGGGAGGAGCCGGGAGGAGTGGGTGACCTGGGGTCTGGTGAAATTTACCTGGGAAGGAGGACTGTAAGTGAGTGTCCTGTCCCTGGAGGGCGGGCAGGAGGGGTAGAGCTGCAATTTTCTTTAATTACCTATGGGATGGTTTTTGGAGCATTGTGGGGGCATTTTCTGTTTGTCTTCTCTTCCTCTATGTTTCCCTGTATTGAGTAGATATGTGTTGCAGTTAGCCTGCATTGTTGCCATTAAATTTACCATCAAATGGCTTATGGGAACGAGGAGTTTTTATTTTGGCTCAAGATCCTCATTACAATTCCTTTTCCAGCAAGATAGACGAGTCCACACCAACACTAAGGGCTGAGGAAACAGACCACACCATGTCTAATTATGGCTGACCAGCATATCTGGCGAAATATACAGAAGGATGTCAATTTTCTTGAACAGTTTCTTCCATCTTATTCACTTGCCCAGAGACTAGTTCCTCCCAACATGGGTTGGACTTTCCCCATCAACTAAACAATCTCAATGAAAGTTTGCTCTGGGCTTAAAATAACTACCAATTCTCTACATATGTATCAAGAGCTTGAACCCTCAACTGTCAAGTTGACAACTGTATCTGTGACACTTTGTGCTTTTTTTTTTTTTTTTGTACAAAAGTATATTTTCTGATAGACTAATGATACAGGAGGTTTTCTTTCTGGTTGTATCTTCAGAATTAGTGGTATTTGTTTCCTTTAGCCCTTCTTCTACCTATCTCCTCATCTCCTTACTTTAAGCTCCCCCTCCTCACTCTTCTTTTTTCCATTCTATAACCTGGGATCTTTTTTTATTTCTTCCTTCAAGGTCTTCACCGGATCCTTCTCTCCCTCTACCATTTAATTGTCCCTTTCAAATTTCCTGGCTGTTAACAGGAATTCCAAACCAAGTACATGAATCAGAAGGTTTAAGCTAGCATCGACATATAAGAGAACATATGCAGTGTTTGTTTTTCTGTGCCCGAGATACCTTGCTTAGCGTATATTTTCCTGTTCCATCCAGCACGTTTGTCCTTTTTATTCCTCTCAGATTTTTTTAACCTCACTTATCTGATTAACCTCCTTAGAATAATAGTTTTATCCAAGAAAAGTACCAAATTGTATTTTACGTATTTATGTAATGTCAATGAGCACTATACTAGTTACTCTTAGCTGTTGTTGTGAGAGAACACCTAAAGTCAAGCAGGAGAAAGAGAGATTTCTTCAGCTTATGGTTCTTTCGTGCCGGAAAAGTCATATTGTGCTGGCAGAAGCTGGAGGACAGGCTATGTCACACTCATCTACATCCCAAACACGAGACTTTGGGGACACATTTCAAATCATGACAATCACACTCTCTAATTTCTTTAAAGTCATGTGACTGAACCTTTGGGATGCTTTCAAATCTCTTGAATATCAAGGCTTTGAGATTTCTTATTTGAATACCCTCAGCCTCTATGTTGTATGTACCACACCAAATCAGGAATTTGACTTTGGCAGCTGTTTGCTTCATGTTTTATCATAGCATTCCTTAAATGTGAGATATTAGTAGCACTTTCTGTTTTTTTATATAAATCAAAAAAACTGTCAGTTCAAAAATGTTTGAGTCACTTTAGTGCTTTCCTTGGTGGGTATAAATCATATCTTAGGCTATATTTAGAAATGATGTATTCTTATTCATGTGTTCTGTACAGAGATTCAGCTACATGAGAGTCAGAAATCCACAAGTAGTGTTCTCTGCAGAATTTTTGTGGTACTAATTTTAACTGATAAGAATTTTTACAGTTACTACTTAATACTATTGTAATTAAACAATGTCTACAATAGGTTGAACTTCTTTAATATTGCAGAGTATTTACAGTGCTTGAGTTAGACTTGACTACATTATTTTACATAGACTAGAAAAGGTACCTACAGGAATATGGTTGTGTGGAAGGTTTGACTGTATATGTTATATATAACATATATGATAACATACAGTCAAATCTTTCTTTGCTATTAGAACATTAAATAATTTAACCAGTTGAATATTGAGTGTCAAGAACTATCATTTAAAGAACTTTATATGGGATATTTAAAAAAAAGTTTCCTGTGCTTGATTAATACATAATGGGCTCTCATGTAATCTATTTTGAATGAATGAATTATTGAGTTCAGCTGTTTATAGATTTAGCCAGCCTTTGAATGTAATATGTGTATTCTAGTGTCTGAATTTAATATTTAAATACTAGCTTCCTTTCATCTAGCTCCTGAAGTACTGTGGTGGTAATACCTTCCCTGTTTACTTTGTGTTCTGCAGAACTTTCTGGAAAGCCCAAATGCCTTGTGTTCATGAAGAACAGTGCTGCACTCAGGCCCTGTCCTTTAATATAAAAATGTTGGTCGACTGTTTCTTCACTGGATCACTACTTCTTTCTTTGAGCAGCGTTCTTTGATCTCTCTTTTCATTTCTGTTTTTTCAGGTTCTCTTGACTGTTCTTGTAACCATAACACCAGTGCTTTTCTGAATCTTCCTTTCTCAGCTGTAATGTTTTATATATATATTTGCCATTTGTTTTGTTTCATGAAAGTTCATAGTTTAGATGCTAAAGTGAAAACATCAGTTTTGTTAGCATTTCCTGCTCTTGAACAGCAAGGACTTCTTACTGTCTAAATCTGTTCTTTTAACTTGAATTCTTGCCTGTGCTCATCTTTTTATTTATTTATTTTTTCTCTTCAGGGCTTACTGTTTTAATGTAAAATTTTGTTTTCTCTGGTATTAGTGCTGACATTGTTATTTAAGTTTTCAGAGTAATTTCAAACTAAATAGGCCAAGTTTGAGTTTTTAATTCAAAAAAGTTAGTTGGAAAAAGGTAATGGAAGACCATTGAAAAATGGATTATTTTAATCAGATAACTTAAGATTACTTGGAAGAACAAAGGCTAATTGGTGACTGAATGAAGTTGTAAAACCCTGTAGAGATACAGTTTAGTGTTAGGGAAACAAGAGTTCCTAAGTAGAGAGAGCTGTCTAATTAGTGTTTACTTGGGGAGGAAAATAAAGAAATAGAAAAACAGTTGTTCAAATGTATTGAGCTTCAGGATTGTGGGTTCTCAGCATACATTAGTGAGAATCATTAAATGGAGTAAGCCAAGTATTCAGTTTTCTGTCAAGTGAAGGAATGCTATATATCTCTCTCTAGTGTTGGCATGTTTTTTTGTTTATTTTTTTAACCATGTGGGTTCATTTTTCATTTAACAGGTGAAAACTGGACAGCGAATAAATAGACCAATTGTGCTTATAGGCAGTGGGCTTTCTTCAGAAGAACAGAAAATGCTCAGTGAACTTGTGGTTATTCTTAAAGCTAAAAAATCTGCTGAGTTTGACAGTACAGGTAAGGATGTTTTCATTTTGGGAAGAAAAATATTTTAAGTTGGTAATTCATGTGGAGAAATGCTTTTAATAAATTAATTTATATTGTAATCTGATACTTTTGTATTTTTTGGACCTAAAATACTTAGCAAATGTAAAATGGGTCTTGTTTGTTTGATTTTTTTTTTTTTATGGTACTGTGAATTAAACCCAGGGCTGTGCACATATTAGACAAGTCTACCACTGAGCTGCAACCCCATCAGGAAACAAAATTTAAAGCTTTATATGAATTTGAGAGCAAAGCAATAAAAGCAGAATAAATTATTGTGCAATGTACTTCTATATAATTTCTTAGTTATAGTTTCAAAACTTTGATAATTTTGTGTTGGGATGATATATGATCTGATTTTTTTCCATGGTGATGGTCGCCAGGGTACGAAATAATAGAAATCTTATAAATGAAATGTAAAAGGTGCATTTGAGTGAAATTCAGAATAAATTAATAAAATAGACTAACTGGGTATAGAATCGAATTTACTGAAATAGTTGGGTCTATGTTTCTGGTTTTTCTTAATATTTTTTTTTCTGTGTGTCTTAGTAACTCATGTTGTTATTCCTGGTGATGAAGCTCAAAGTACTTTAAAGTGTATGCTTGGCATTCTCAATGGATGCTGGATCCTAAAGTTTGACTGTAAGTATTAGATTTGGGAAAACTGTTCTACCCTAGTTACTGTATTATTGTCTATAATTATTGAAGGAGCTTAAGCTAATTTTCTTAAAAATTATAAGTCACTGTTTTGTAAACAATTCTCATATAATTGGTATCAATTAAATATTAGCAAATATTCATAAATAAGTTCTGATTTTAAAGTACATTTGATCTACAGTACCATACTTTAATAAAAAAAATTTTAAGCCCAAGTGATCCTGTTAAATGTTATACTGTTAAATGATATATTTACTTGAGAAGAAATGTTTGTATTATAAATATACTGCCCTGCCTATGTATGAAGTAGCCTCTCCTTTTAAGATTTCTTGAATATTACCTCTGTAATATTCCTACTCTCTTAGCTGATACATTCTTTTTAGCATGTGGTGAAGAATTTAGATTGTCTTGTTCTACCTGATCTGGGGTGATATCGCAGTTACTACTTCAGCCTCCACTGAAGCTGTGTTCCTGTTGCTCTCTTCTTGTCAACCAAACACCAGCACCATCAGGCTGGCTTCTACCTTCCCTGTTGGTACTTGTAGCTTTTCACTTGGGACTTAAGGTTAAAAGGAAGCACACCTCTAGTTATTTTCTATTCTTTAGTTGCTGAATTATTTGCTTTTGACTTGATAGCTAAAATAGGATTGTGGATTACCAGCTTTTGTTAACTACTTATTTAGAATTACTTGTTTTGTTAACTACTTATTTATAAAAAAGTAGCATAATTAGTCTTGTGATGGTATCATAGTTGAGCACAGGTCTCAACTGGACAGTTGAGGGTTTGAGCTCTAGGCACATTTGTGGAGAATCAGTAGTTAAGTTAAGCCCAGAGCGAACCTGAAGGAGATTGTCTAGCTGATGGGGAAGACATAGCCTATGGTAGCTGGGATTAGGCCCTGGAATAAATCATGGAGAGCTGGTTGAGAAAGTTGGCATCCTTCTGTTCACTTGGCCAGACATGATGGTTTGGCAAGTAAGGATTGTCCATCTCTCAGCTGTTATGTGATGATGGTGTGGCCAGTTCCCTCAGCCCTGGTGTTGGAGCATGCTTTCACATCAAGCTGGACTATATAGACTGTACCCGGACTATCAGTAAAAAAATAAACCCTTGTTCCCTAAGCCGTTTGATGGTCATTTATTGCAACCATGGAGGCTGACTGCAACAGATGGTATACAGTTAAGTTCTTAATGGTGGTTTTAATGTAAGGCTACATGCGGATAATTTCATAATCCTACTGCATTCACATATGTGCCTGTGTAATTGTTAGGGATTGCATCAATTTTAGTTTGTTGGTTTTATGCTTAAGTTGTGTAGCATGTTCACACATGCTAATAGTGGAAAAAAGATACATAAGGCTTTTGTAGAGTCTTTCACCAAGAAAGAACAGGGAGTATATTAATGAAAGCATTTTAAGGAGCAAATAGTATATCAAAATTCATTAAATTTTTATGGCTTTATGTTTGAAGGCTTTATATTAGAATGGATTATCAAGATCTTAAGTTTGACGTTGATTTGGCTTGGGGGATTTTGTTTTCAGGCAGTCAATGTTTTTCAATATACCTTTTGTGCTAAGTGTTGTGTTGGATCCAGGGAGGTGGCTAGGACTGCAAATGACTCCATCTCTTCTCATTAGTCTATTATTAGTGCTTCTAGTTAGGACCAGTTTGAGAAGCATAAGTAATTGGACTAATTGGCTATGTGCATTATAAAAGTTTCTCTTTATGCCTATTCCTTGGACTTTCTTATACCTTTCATGTCTGTGGTAAGTCATTTTGAGCCTCAATATTTAAAAAGTACAAATGGCTCCATGATTATAGATGCTTTTGTACTGTCCTTGATCCAGAAGTAGATTTTAATAACAATAACATCTTAATAATAAAAGTACCATATGGAAATTTGAATAAGATGCTTCAAAACTTTGAGTTCTTAAGAATTATGCTGAACTTGCATTTAATTGCATGTACTGGCCACATGATTAATTTCCATAAAAATCTACCTTCTTTAGTAAGTGTGGATTTTGTCATTTTAATGGCTTGGCCATGTCATTTTTATAGAAACATTGATGGACTCAAGCTTACTTGAGTATAATGTGCTATTTGGTGATTGTCACACTAGTATTGTAACTGCCTCTTAATATCAGTGGTACTTTTAGAATAAAGGATGGGTAGAACCTATTGAAGTTTAGATGCTCATATTTTCTAATACAGAGTCTAAGGAGAGGTAGATTCAAGGTTTGAGGCAATTACTTTAAATAGCCACTGGATATGTCAAAAGAAGACATATACTTTCAAGTGCCACCTTCATGAGGTTCCTCAGTATGTTCTAGCATGTCAGCATCTCAGGCTGGTCAGAACATGTTTCAGAACAATTCAGAACTTTCTAAAAGACTTGTGTATTAAACATCCTTCTATAATAGTCTGTTGACAATACCCTTAGAAAAAAATGGAATATTCAGTTGTTAAAAATCTATTTTTGTATAACAAACATTGACAGGGATATGCTAGTTAGTCAGCTTGCCCTGGGGGATTTTTGGCTTCACTTTCTGGGACTAGAATTATAGGCAGGCCACCATACCAGTTCTGCATTTTACCTGGGATCTTAATGCTAGTCCTTTTGCATACATAGCTATCACTTAACTAACCTCTGAGCAATCACTTAACTAACCTCTGAATCATCTTATTATCCCCCAGCAAAGCATCTTTTGATTCAGTAGATATTTGTCAGAAGTTTTCTGTTTAAGCAGAAGCAAGAGTATTGTGAGTTTGAGGCAAACTCAGGGTATGCAAAGAAATGAATGAAAAGGGACTTTTCTATTTTAAAGTGTTTTTTTTTTTTAAACTGGTTAATATCGCATTATATATAAAGAGCCATAATTAATGAAGACTTTGAGAATATGTCTTACATATACTACTGGATTAACCATTCTATTTTTATCTTGCAGAATGATGTTCATATTATATTTTCTAGAAACTGGAGCTGTAGATAGGGAACATTTCAGGATCAGGTTTGTGGAGAGTTAATGTAGCTGAGTTGTGGAGCACCTGCTCTGCATATAGAAGTACCTGGATTTACTCCTGAGCACCACTAGCAAATTAGAAAAAGAAGAAAGCAAGTCTTTCTTAGCCTTAGAAGGCTAAGTACTAGTTTCACTATTCCAGTACTAGTTTCAGTGCTAATTCTTTATAGACATCTAACAACTACTATTGAATGAGGGTGACCTGAGTTGAAAAAACAGAAGATAAATGAGTAAGTTATATCACTAATGCCTTGAAATATGAACACAGTGAAACTACATGCTTGTGATGCAAGTTTGCCTTCAGTAAGATATTACAGTAAAATACCCTCTATGCTTCATTTACTCAGTGCTTCGCTATGCATCGAGTAAATTCAGTATCTTTAATACTACCTTTTCTTCACTTAGACTCTTTTTCGTGTACAGTAATCCTCATATTTTACCTCACTAAAGAGAGAGCAGGTGGCTATCTTTTATTCCCTCCTTCTTGGTCTCTCATCTAAGCTTAAAGTCATAGTTGTGAAAGTTTTAGAAATTCTGCATGTAAAGGTACTGATGGGGAATGCTGTCAGACATTATACACTAGATGTGTCTGTGAACTAGAAAAAGATCCACTCAGATGGGGTATTTTTTGTTGTTTCTCTCTCTCTCACCCTCTCCAACCATTACATCAAGGTAAATTCAAATCTTAAAATTGTAATACCAATTTAAAAATGTATTTTCTTCTTAGACTTTTCTGTAGATTAGTTGGGCAGCTAAGGTCTTTGATCTTAAGTGGAAAAAGTGAAACCTGTATACATAATTATCACCCACTGGATTTCTTTTTAACTTGTATTGCAGACTTGGAAAATACATTTTAGTATGATTGCTCTATCAGAACATATCCTTTTGTCACAGTATTTGAATTTTGAAAACATAAAAAGTAATCTAATTCTTGTGGTAGAATTAAATTGCTTCTCTCAATGCATTGAGTAAATTTAGCATATTTTAAGAGGAAGTTTTTTATATAACATATTCATATAAATGTAGCTAGAATATTTGCTTAAGATATAGACAAAGTAGTTTTTAAAGTAATATTCATGAAATCATGAAATCTGATCTGTGAGACTAATTTCTGTGGTATCTGACGTTAGATGTTTATGATGGCGTGAATGGAGCATTGTTTTATTTTTACGTTTTCAGCCTTACTTTGTGTATGAATCATATACTAAGCTTATTTCTCTTCCTTTAATTGCCATCTAACTCTTCAAAAATTGTACTAGTAGCATGCTATTAGTTTTCAATTTTGTCTTTGCTCTAGAAGAGATGTTCTGTGTTTTTTTAAGATTAGTGCTATTATCATCTATTTGACTAAAATGCCTAATATAAAAGCATTTGTAAAAAAGATTCCTTTGGTTTTCCAACACAAGGTTGATTTTTTTTTTTTAACCGAATCAGACAGGAAATTCATTGATGCTCATTTTACTGTTATCCTGCAATACCCTAATATAAATTTTTACTTTCAATTCTAATGATAATTGTTTTTTGTTTATTTTTACTGTGTTACTGTGTTAATGGAAATTTGTTAGCTAGAATGATATTTAATTCAGGTTTTCAGTGCTGTTTTGGTTAGAAATAGCCAGAAACTATTGAAGAATTTATTAAAGTACAGAATTATGGATTGCTCAAGCTTTTGAAGGGACTACAGAAATTCTCTGTCCTTCCATGCAGTGTTAGTCTTGTCATTTTGGACACAGTAGATCTGTCTTAAAGCTTCATTTAGCTCTGCATGTTCCCCAACAGCTTTGTGTATCTGTGGGTTAAGGAACACATCTTGTACTCCCTTTTATCTGTTGATCATTTTTCATTCAAAATTGAGAAAAGTGACTAAGCATAATATAAATTCGTGAAGATGAGTGGTTCCTACAGCTAAAATGAAAGCATACATTCTTCTATGTATGTTTTTATGAGGTAGAGAGGCAAGCGTGGTTACTAGCAATTTAGAATAAGGAAGTACTTTTCTTTCTCAAAATACTGTTATAGCCCTGAAGTATGGAAGTGGCATGAATATGTAGATGCCAGGCTTTGCCAAGGTGGCCCAGCTACCCTAAGGACTTTGTATTAACTGCTTTGGGTTAAGGTAGTACTTCAGGCGGCACTGGTGGCTTCAAAAAAAAAGTAACTGTTACTTTCTTTCATTGATACAAAGTAACATAGGAAGTTGACAGTTTGTTACCTAGAACAAGAGAACATAAAAGAACCATGTGTTTTCAGCTCAGTAATTTTTAATTAGAGCACTGGAGTTTTTTACTTAGAAATTTATTTATCAATTACTATAGAGATGAAGATTTTGTGAATGAAGGACTGATCAGCTACAGAAGCACCATACCTTCCTGTGGAAGTGCTAGTTACCCTCTTTTTTGCCATTATGTTTCTTTGGTTTGACAACATCCTACTGGCTAGCAGAACATTGTTAGAATTAGCAGATACTATTTTAAGAGTTTCATGCTTCTACCAGCTGAGCTAGTGGGGTGGCTCCCAGATGCCAGATGCTTCCAGATACTGGGAAGAATTATAATAATCATCCCATATACTGTGTAAAACAGCCCACATCGATAGTCTATTTGTTTCTTACCTGGTCATTGGCCACTGTTGATACAGTAGATATCATTGCACTTTTCATTGTTCCATTATCTGTTTTGTATGATTTGATTACATCCATTCATCCACTTAAGGATAGTGTTGGGAATTATGAATACTCTGTAGATAATATTAGGGTACGTAAGTCAGAAAAAAATGAAAATATTAACTTTAGATGTAAAGCAAAGAGTTTGTCAATGATTTTGCTAGATTGCTAATACCTTTTGATGGGGAAACAATATGTAATGTATTGCTAGCATGCCAACGGTATTGTTAGGATGACATTTTTGCCTATTCCAAAATTGTGCATATCATTTTAAATACACAATAAAGTTAGGTATTAACCTTTTTTTTTTTTTTTTTTTTTGAAGCAAGGGCTCATTCTTTAGCTTGGATTACCGCCGGCCTCAAACTCATGGTAATTCACGTGCCCTAGCCACAGGCAGCTACAGTTATATTTAGCTTTATTAGATAGTCTTTTTCACAGTGAACAAATACTTAAAACTGTGCTATTTCTTAAAAATGTTTTTATTGCTTTCAAAACAGTAATTTCTAGTTAAGTGAAAATAATAGAATTCAAAAATTCAGTTTAGCAAATTCAATTGATAAGATTCTTGTATTAACACAATGGGGAAAATATTTGAGTGTCAAAGCACAGGCAAAATCAACAAATTTAACAATTGCACATTAGGGAATTATGGGTTTTCTATTGCATCTGTTGAAATTGAATACACATCAGCAGTCTCAAGTTAGTAACAGTCTGTTGACAATATTCTGCTTTGAGAGAAATGGAATAATTCAGTTTTTAAAATTCTACTTTTGTATAATAAACAGCATCTTGGAGCACTCAAAACAGATTTAAAGCAGTTGACATACTCAGAGTCAGGCCTTTTGTACCCAATATTTAGTTTATATTCCAGAAAGTAATGTTTTTGTGTAGAATTCATAAGCTTTAGAAAACGTAACAAACATGGGTTCAGAATTCCCATTCTGTATTTTCTAAGTGAATGGCCAGAAGCCAGCTAACTTTCCTGCACTTAAGTTCCCACCTTTGAAACAGAATCATACCCAGTAAATCCTCATTGTTCTTTGATTCTACACTTTGTCTACTTACTGAAATTTTGTAATCCCCAAATCAGTGCTTTTGTAGACATGCAGAGTAGCTTAGAATTTGCAGTGTAGATTAGCATGTTCTCAGCTTATAGCAAGCAAGGAATTCTTTGCCCCCTTTTGCTGTCTTACTGGAAACAAGTGGCCTTTTCAATGTATATAGCCATTCATCACAGTGATGTGTTGGTGATTCCTGTAAGTGACCCTTGCCCTGAGTATGTGTTGTATAGTGTTCCAGCCTCAAAAAGATGGCTTTCTAGAGAAAATGCTTCTTGAGCTGTAGCTGTGTCTGAATTGTAATGCTGTTGATATGCTGATAAGTCACACACACACAGTAATTCTGCATATGTGTAAATATTGGACTTTGAAAACTCCAATTTTCCACAAAATAATATACTCCAAATAACTTTAAAAAATAATATATTTTCAAAAGATTATCAAGTTTAAACTGCATATTAATACTTTGGAATTAATGATACAAATCTTGTAAGCCCAATTTATTATATTTTTGTAAAGCGACTCTTATAATTTTAAATAACCAATGGATGCTGTCATTTGTTCTGATGAAAGACCAGGTAAGAATTCTTATGACAGAGAATAAAACACTTGTGATATCCAAAACTACTTTAAAATAGGTAAGAATTGGGATCTTAAGTCTTGACTTTTTTTAAAAATTTTGTTCCTATTCTTCTAATATTTTCTGAATGCTAACAAGTTATTGATCACAATTACCTCAAAGACAAATAGAAATTTGCTTGAAGATTTTTATTTTTATAGTGAAGAGACCATTATAGTTTGAGACCATTTCCTGTATTGTATGCACAGAAGCCTTGTGAAATAGGTGGTATTGTTGTTTCCCCCCCCATAGGCAAGGAAACTAAGACTTAACACATACAGTTTATGTAATTATCTGAAAACAAACAGCTATAATCACTGAGACATTTGACTTCAGATTTTTAATTTAATTTAATGATATATGATTGAACACAGAATCTTAATCTATACACACATGCATACCATGAGTTCCCTCTCATGTTGAGAACAGACAATATTCTAAGATATTGGTGCTATATCAAGCTGTGCCCTCCCATATGATTGGTTCTTGGCATATTTCTAGAACATAGACAGTTGGCGATATCTGTCAGCTAATGACCCTGTTTAGACCTTTACCATCTAGAAGGCAGCATTGTAATCTGAAGCTGTAAGTATTCTTGTTGAAACCATCAAAATGATCTTTCTCTTTGGAAATCCACCCATATCTTTACAGGAATGACTTTGATGTCAAATCCCATTCTCTTGTGCTGCAATTGCTGTCTGAGCCAAGTGCCATGGACCAAACTTCTTTCCCAACATTGAGTCCTTCAAGTCTAACAGACTAGATCTGCCAAAATGAGCAGACATTGATGAGTGCTCAGTTCAGATTGTGGACTGGACTTACTTGCTGCTTGGTCTTGTGAAGGAGGATTTCTTACATATTTATTTTTTTTTAATGTGGAGAGCCTGCTTTATTTCCTTTTTGTATGTGAGACCAGAGGTTGATTTCAGACATCTTCCTCTGTCACTGTGTTTTTTTTTGAGATAGGGTTTTCCTCTAATCCTGGTACATGAAGTTTCAACTAGTTTGGTTGGGCAGTGAGTCTTGGGGAACTGCTTGTGTCTGCTCCTGCAGCTTTGTAGATATAGGTGCATGCTTTCTCAACCAGCTTTTATCTGGGTATTGGGACTTGAACTCATATTTTAATGCTTGTACAAGCACTTTGCCCACTGATTCCTTTCCTCAGCTTTGTTATGTTTTCTTTTGGTGTAAGTAATTTTTTGATTTCAGAATACTTAAGACAACCATGGAGAAAATGCTTGTTATGTTGCTTAATTTCAGTGGGAGAGATATAGTGCTCATTTGATACTTATTTCAATCTCTCCTTTCTTATTAGGGGTAAAAGCATGTCTGCAGAGCAAAGTATGTGAACAGGAAGAAAAGTATGAAGTTCCTAAAGGGCCACAGAGAAGCAGGCTCTACAGACAACAGCTGGTATTTTTCTTTTGATACTACTTTTCTTGTTCTTCCTATGACTTTATATTTTTACCACCATCAGGAAAAGCTTTGTCTCCCCTTTTAGCAAGTCCACGTGATTGATTAAAATTTTAATCGGCTTATTTCTAACACTTGATTTTGAAAGATGAGATCACGATGTGCAGTAAAATCCAGAAGGTAATAATTTTATACTGTTAATGGATTTTTGGCATCTTGAACATTCCCATAACCTTTCAGCATCTGAGAGGTAAATCTCAGATACAGGAAGTAGCTTGAAAGAAGACTTACAGCTGCTGCTTGGATTTAGTTGCCATATGTCTTTATTGCCACATTTTGCAGTTTTAATGGATAATATTCCATTATCCTGTTGATGTGTAAAAGTATGTTAGAAATGACAAAGTTAATTTTTCATAGGAAATTGTGAAACTTTATTTTTCTATGAAGCACACAGAAGTTTGTTCTATATCAAATTGGGCCCCCAGCCATTACTTTTTAATCTGTTGTGTCCCAGCTGTACTTTTTTACAACCCTGGGGACACATCCTCATCCCAACTGTCCAGGAGCCCCATAGGTTGTAGGGACCTGAGTATAGATGGGCTGAGTCAAACTGTCCATGGCAAAGATGCTACTCTTCAGTTTAAGTTCAGCCTGGTATTCTTGATACATATTTCAGACATTGGAGAATTTGGAGAGATTTAAATCCTACCCAATATGTATGCTGATTAAAGATCTTTCTCTCTTTCTCAACAAGGTCTTACTGTATAACACCAACTGCTCTCAAAACTTGTGATCCCCTTGCTTCAACCTCCTAAGCTAGGATTGTAGACATGTACCACTGTGCCTGCCTGCAGGTTGATCTTTTTTCAATACAAAGAACATTTATAATTTTAAAAGTTTAAAAGAGAAGCAAGACAGATTAAATATTAGAGGGAAAATTGTAAATAAGAAACTAATTTTCAAATATTTTTCTTGATCCAGTTAGTTCATTGAAACACAACTTGTGCCAGCACCTCATTAAATAGCTTCTTAATGACTTAGGACTGTTATTTTTGTGTCTTTCATTCATACTTTGTTTTCATCTGCTTTGAATAATTGTGGTTTTGTTATTTCAGTTGCCAAAGCTGTTTGATGGCTGCTACTTCTATTTTTGGGGAAACTTCAAACATCACCCTAAGGACAACCTTACTAAGCTTGTTACTACAGGTGGGGGCAAAGTCCTCAGTAGAAAACCCAAGCCAGACAGTGACGTGACTCAGACCATCAACACAGTTGCATACCACGCCAAGCCTGACTCAGACCAGCGCATCTGCACGCAATATATTGTCTATGAGGACTTGTTCAGATATTGTCCAGAAAGGGTTCGTCAGGGCAAAGTCTGGATGGCTCCTTCCAGCTGGCTTATCAACTGTATAATGTCCTTTGAGTTGCTTCCTCTTGACAACTGAATATTAGCTCAGGTGAATGTTTCAAGTTGGGTAGGCATGGATATAGTGTCAGAATGAAGCCTCACAGTATTTTTGATCATTCATGTTTTCTGGATGGGTAAAATCATTCACATTTCTTTTTCTTTGAAAATTATGCTAGATTGGAAATTCACTCTATTATTCACTTAAATACCTGAGCTGCTTTTAAGAACTTTTCTTTTTTTAGGTACTGGGGACATAGCTCAGTGGTAGAGTCCTAGTGCTGTTTGGGTAAGGAACTGGGCCCCTGTCCCAGAACTGCAAAAAGTGTTGTTGTTTTTTTTTAAACCAGTGGTCTGTAGTTTTTGATTCACAATGACTTTCTGTTCCATTGTCATCTGTGGAAGATGAATCAATGTAATGGCACCAGGGCTGTTGGTTCAGTCTGTCATGATGTGTCATTTCCTTGATTACAAAAGGTCCAAACTTGCCATCCACATAAAGCACTTGCATCCTTCAAGAAGCTGTCTTCAAGTGATCTCTTCTGGCTGGCTTCACTGTAATGAAAAGAGAGTTCCTATCTAAATGTTCCACTATAGGTGTGAAATTCCATTTACATTGTATCTTCTATTATATTTAATTTCTTAAATTTTCATGGCTGTTCTTTCATTTTTATTCCTTTTAAAAATCTTACATAGTCAGGAGGTCATGATTTGAACCATACATTATTAGATGTTAGTAGTAAAGTCAGCAGTAGGCTCTTTGTACATATTTTTATTATGTGCATTTGTTATTTACTGTGTGTGTAGTAGTACTTATAGTTTCTGTAATATATTTTAGGTCAACATTTCTTTGGAGGTCTTTGCAGTCTAGAAAATTATCAAACATCAGCACATTAAATTAGGAGTAATTTTTTGTCTAAACTTTGCTGAGTATTACTAAATAAAGTTTCAAAAAACATTCCCTTTTTTTCTTTCTTCTTTTTCTCCTTCTCTTATTCCCTTTCTCCTCTTCTCCCTCTTTCCCTCCTTTGTCTTTTCCTTCCTCGCCTTCCCTTTTTTGTATCCTCTTCCTTCCCCCCCTTTTTTTCTCTTTGTGTGTCATATATGATAATAGGGATTGAAGTCAAGCTCTTAGGCATACTAGGCAGTGTGCTCTACCGCTTTGCAATAACCCTTGTCCATTCTTAAATTCTTGTTTATTTTTTTGATGGAGTCTTTCTTTGTGATACTGGGAATTAAATCTAGAATCTTGCACATGCCAGCAAGTGTCTGCCAATGAGCTATATATGCAGCCTTTTTTTTTTTTTTTCCCCAAATTTTGAGACAGTCTAGCTAAATTAACCAGGCCAGTCTTGAATTCACTCAATTTTAATTTCTTGTTAAGTTTTTAGGTTAGTGGGCAGGCAAAAGTTGGGGATTATTTCATTCATAGCAAGTGAAACTTCTACAGAAGAAAGACTACAGCAGTAAATAATAAAGGTAGGACTGAGAAAAGCCTGGTAAAAAACCAATCTAGGTCACAAGCCTGATCCTTTCCCAAGCTGCCAACTTGCCCTCCCAGCCTGCATGCACTTGTATGAATTGATGTGGTAGATTAGATCATTTTAGTTTTTATAAAAAAGTGCTGAATTTTATTTTGTGAGAGAGTGTGCACTTGCTGCAGCACTCACCTGTGCCGCAGAGGCTCAGCCTGTGAGGTGTGTCCTGATCTGTGTCCCTGGAGCTCACACTTGGGAGGAGACCCAACTTCTAAGAGACTATTTTAATTTAAGGAAGAGAATTATTTGATAAATATTCCTAGAAATTGAAAATCAATTGTACTCACAATCTTACAGGTTAGTAAGGAGACACTGTAAGACCTGTCCATTCTGGCCCTTATGAACTGAATAAGCCATTCTGATGACTCTGAGGGTTCGATGCATCTGGATTAATCATCAGATTCTTAGATGCTGGCTTTAAGTTTTGATTTTATACCAGCTGCCTTTGGATTGCATCAGGCATCTCATCCTGAGTAAGGTTTGTGTCTGTTCCTTACTGTGGATCCCTGCTTTTAAAATACCTCAGAACAATCATTGTTTCTTCATGCTGTGACTTCCTTCTTTGATTTCCTCCCCACATCTCCATATTATTTCTGAGTTCTGTAAATGGTATTTTTTGAAAATTGCTTTATATTAAGCTCTTGAAGTTTAAGATTGTACTTTGTTGAATAGAATTGCTTCTACTTTTCATTTGCTCTTCCAGATTCAAGCTTCTCTTTTGCTTACTATAAATCATTAAAGTTAATTGTGTTTATGTATCTGTGTCTTTAAGAGTGGCTTATTTATAGAGTCCAGAATGAAAATCCACATGACTTGTGAAGATTAGCTGTGTTTTTATACATTGACACATGAACTAATTTGAGCCATAAATATTTCTAATGTATATGAGATGGTTTGCGCCACCAAGATTGCTCTAAGCCTAGTATATCTGGTAGTTTGGACCATCCCGGAGAGTGTCATTTGCACAGCAATTCCTTCATTGTCCATGAGTCAGAGGGGTCGCCTACCTGCTGTAGAACCAGCAGTCTTTATAATGTTGCATTTTTAACTGACTGTTGAAAATGGAAACTAGATTGGAACTATATTAGAATTACAGATACACAGTGAGCGAAAGATTTAATGATGCAGTCAAGTGACATACTTGAATTTTAATAGGCAGACATGCCACTTCATCTGCTGCAATTGTTTTTTGAGCCTGCTTGTTGAGTTTGGTATTTAAATGACATCTGTACAGATGAAATTCATGAAGTTCATTTCCTGTGTAAATAAGATTCAAGAAATGGGCGGTGGTCCACATTAGAGGTCATCGCCTCAGAGGATCAATATAAGAAAGTTGTGTTAAAGAGTTGTGGACCTCATATAATCCAAAATACTTGTTCTGTTCTCTGACCAGAACGTATGAAAAAGATAAGATGCAATGTTTATTTTTATTCAAATTTATTTACTCAAAAGTATTCTTTGAAAGCTAAACTATAAATTATAAAATTAAATCTATGAATTTATGTCAATTTTTTGAGATACATCAAATTACAGTAAATGAAGACAACAGTTATTCAATTGAGAGCTCTTAGTTTTCTTTAGTTAATTGATGAAGATGATTGGCCAATTAGAGTATTCTTAAATGAAGGAGGGTTACTGATTCTTTGTAATTTGTTAAGGAGCAAAGTGTCTGTATTAGTTACTGTTTTGATCTGGCACAAACTTTGAGAGAGGGTTTATGTGGTTTATTCATGGGATCAGTACCTTGCACTGGCAATCAGGAAACATGAATGCAGCACCCAGCCAAGCTCTCTTTCAAATAAAACTTTACTTTTTGGACTTGGAATGGTACTCTCTACATTCAGGGCAGGTCTTCCAACATCAGTTACTCCAATCTAGATAATTCTTCATAGATGTCCATAGGCCTTTTAGGTTCTCTGTCCAGTCTGGTTGGCAGTCAGTGACCCATCACAGTGTGTTTCTAGATAACTTTTGGTGCTAAGAAATTTTCTCAATGTTGGGAGAATTGAAATCACTGGATTATTCTGACTTTGACCTGGTTTAGAGGATTTAGAAGTAATGTCCATCCTGAACGAGAATTGGGTACAGGCTTTGAAGTAAAGGAGACTGGTTCTGCTGCTTTATTCACTTCTCCACGTCTTCAGTTGTAGAGTGGGTCATCTGCCCTTTTACCTGGAAACCAGGTGTTGAGTACAAGACTACAACAAGTCACTGGTTCTCAGACATGCCTCTAAAAACAGCTCAAGTATTTCTTCGGTAGCATAGCTACCAGTATGGAATTGTCCTGCCATTCTCTCCCTCCCAGTTCAGCTGCTGGCCTCCTTAAGTTTTAACAAAGGATGCAGTGTGGTAAGTTTCTTGTCTAATTCCATTCTCCTGTCTACAGTGGTCAGGTGTTTCCATCCATGTAGCCTCTCCTACCTAAAGCTTTTTGAGCTTTTATCCCTATGCCCTGCTCCACATTAGGTCTCCACATTGAAGTGATGTACTTGAGTCTTCCAATTACCTTTCAGTGACACTTTTACATATTACACACACACACATACACACACGGAGCAATTCTATCAATAATTCTCAAGATGTTTTCATTGCAAGTTTGTTTTAAAACATTACCACTCCCAATTAAAGTAGTCTTGAGTTTCTCAGCAAATTTATAGGAGTGTTAGATTTTTGTAGAAACTTAAAAAAACAAAGTGACAAAAAAAAACAAAGTGACATGCTTGGCTTTTAGAGTACTAAAGTATAAGATGAACACTATTCAAAGATGTTTATACATACTTCACAATCCTGACCACTCTTATTTATGTATTCTTTATGTCAGTCTTGAAATTACTGAGTTAATCTACAACATTATTAACCCATGATTTTTTTTAAATCATTGTTAGCTAGTTTTTAGTATCAACAGTGATTTGTTCTAAAGACCACCTTCAAAAACTAAATTCGGTCAAGTACTTAACGGAGAATAACATCACATACTGTTTGTAAATAACCTGTATGTGTGCTCTCGTGTGCTTTAAGTCATCTCCAGCTTAATAACAATGTCAACACCATGGAAATATTTAGGGAATGACAGCAAGAAAATCTTAATGTTCAGAGTAGGTGGAACTTCTTTCTGAATCATTTGGATCTGTTGGCTTGTAGATGCAGAACTGGCAAATACAGAGGACTGACTGTAGTTCTCATGAGTAAGGTCTTAAATATTTTCCCATGTGGTTAAACATGTCATTTCTTTCAAAGATATTTTATGAGAGAGAGAGGGACGAAAAGAGAAAGTCAAACCATTGTTCATAGATGGCAGCTAGAGGACAGTTTTGGGACTTTGGTTCTCTCTACCATGTAGGCTTCTGGAAGCTTCTTGAACTAAGGTCTCCAGGTTTGCAAGTAGTTACCTTTCTCATTGTAAGTGTTCACTGGCTCCTTTCACATAATCTTGGTAGTTGGCGGTATTACTTTTTTAAAAGGTCTCTGCCATTGAATAGTTGACCTGTTTCATAATGCATAAACACATTCATGGTAAATCTTGCTGAGGAAGTAGTTTCTTGAGTTTGTCGAGGTAAGGCAGCCTCAGCCTTAGTACTACAGAATGTATCACATATCCTGCACATGTTGATTAGGTCCTGCTGTGCTTCAGGGATCACAATTGGCAAAGAAGTTTAATGATTGTTGTTACGAGTTGATAAGGCCTTGCCTATAAAGATTGTGACACTCTAGCCTCTGTGGGGTACAAACTGGGGGGAGCAAAATAAATTCAGGCCTTTTGGTAGTGGATTGAGATACTTGCAAGACCCCAGGTTAAGGAAACGAGCCCACGGCCCATTGTAGTCATGGTGCTCACTAGGGTCAGGCATGTGCCATTAATATGCATATTTAATACACATTCTTGTCCCATCCGTTCAAGCATCTGCTATGAGAACTTCAGCAGGTGTAGTGTGTGCACTTACAATGAGAAAGGAAGAGGGATTCCCCATTTGCTGTTACCCTTCACCCCAAGAAGGCATTATTAACCACTACTTTGGTTTTGAGACCAAACTGTAGAGTTTCTTACCTCTAGTTTTAGATATCTACAACTAATTGATCAAATTGGTTTATGAGCTGGAACTTACCATCTAAACAAGTTCATTCAAGTTAACCAAGCAGAACAAAGAAACAAGTTGCTTATCTAGATGTTCATTCATGGAAACAAAAAATAAGACTCAAGTAAATGTTATATTTATATGTGCATTGCCTTCCTCTACAGGTCATTAAAAATATAGCTCTATTCCATCCAGTCCAAGTGACAGCACAAAGTGATTCTTAACTTGGCATTAGTGCCCTCTAGTTGGGAGGTAGAAAAGGTAACCTGTATATGCCTGTGTAAGTACATGTGAGCACATACATCTTCAAAGGTTGATAGGGAACAGGCAGAAATAGCTGGTGAAGCTCTCCAGGTGATTTTTCCACAATTGCAAGTCCTTACTTAAACACCATAAACACCATTTATTTTTGAAATTACCTACAATATGGTTACACAATTTAGAAATTGTATTTCTGATTCAAGCACCTATTACAATGCAAAATGCATGTGTGCATGTGTTTCTCTAAACATAACCAAAAAATATGTGTCTGATTCCCCAAGATGCATTCCTGAGGCAAAGTTGTGTGGAATTTGGTATAGATGAAATGATGCATCTTCAAGTCATTGCCTTTCTCATTTTAGTACTTTTTTCTGCATGCCAAAGTTACAAACCTGGTGGTAAATTCAGATTGTTTCTCTAGCTGGAATGATAATGACTAAATGTTTAATTCCATTAAGAGAGTAAATTCTGGAAAGCAAAGACCTTGGTACTTTCTTTTTTCTATTGACTTTTTACAGATTGTGACAGAAACCATGAAGACCAGGCACTTGACTTTCAGCGAGCACCCTCCTCTTTAGTGCTATGCAGAGATTTCACTGCATTATACACATGCATTCTGCCTTGTTTTCTTCTTGACATTAATAACCCTGAGCTTGAATCATTGAACCAGAGTCTGACCCTGATTCACTTAGTAATCTGCCATGAATTCACTGAATATTTATCAAGAACCTGCTGGGTACCAGACTCTCAATAAATCATGGCCACATTGAGTAGTTGAAGCCAAAGAACTCAACATACTTTTGGCAAGAGAGGCCTGTCATCCTGTCCAGAAAGAATATTGTAGAGACCTGCAAACTGATGGGCTTGAGATGTTGGGACAGACATTGAAGAAGTCAGCCTTGCTGGATAGAAAAATTATTTAGAGGGGCTGGAGAGGTGGCTCAGGGGTTAAGCCTCTGCCTTGCAGGCAGAAGGTCCTGAGTTCGGATCCTGGACCTACGTATAGAAGCCAGGCGGAAGCGGGGGACGGCCTGCGTTTCCAGTCCTGGTAGGGCGGAGCCTGTGAATCCTGGGGCAGAGTAAACGAGGAGGTGAAGGCGTCCATGGTGGTTCCCGAATTCGCCTGTGGTTCTACACACACACACACACACACACAATTGAAAAAATAATAAAAAAAAATTATTTAGAAAACACTATACTAGAAACACTAGTAAACTAGTGTTTACTTTCTGACATGGGTATTTTGGATAAACAACTAAGATGTACCTTAAACAAATCATTCACCATACGAGTGTGTAGATGTCTGTTTTACTTGTCTTTAGTGTGAGGGGGGATGGAATGTACTGACTCTTTTTGAGTCTCCTTGAAATTATTCTTTTAGTCATTTGCAGAAGAGTGTCATTTTGTAAATATTATGTTAGGGTTTTTTTTTTCCCTTCAATTAGAAATTCAAGTCAGAAATAGGAAATGCAAATTGCTGAAACCATGAATTAAAATGAGTTTTTTTTTTTTTTTTTTGGCTACCCATGTTTAATTTGCTAAGTTAGCAAATTTAATCGGAAGATAATTTAAACAGTAGTTAAATCTATTCAAGTTATTAAATCTAACTTTCAGAAATGCACCTTTTAATATTCATGCTGGTTTTCTATGAATTTGGATATAGCCATTAGAAAGATTATTTTTTTAATGTCAGAAAAAATTTTTAAATGGATTGTTGACATTTAAGGAATTTATTTTGTATCAAAAATGAATTTTGCACATGTGTAAAAAGGTCCAAAAATGCTAACAGGTTTAGACTAAAAGCAGATTTCCTATACCCCTCACCCTCTGCTCAGAAGCAACCCCTTGGTTGGTTCTCATAGTTTATTTTGGTATTTCCCTCCCCTGTCTGTAGTCTCTTGATTTATCCCTCTGGATGACTGGCACATGGTACTTTTGTGTTTTTCTCCATCATCCTTCAGGCCATTTCAACTTCCCAGACTTTTCCAAGATGACTATAGATGAAATACAGTCACTGGTCTTTCACGTTATTTGCAGTGAATACATTTCATTTGGAGGATGGTAGTGTTAAACTTTGTGTTCCTCCTCCTAGTTTTTTTTTTTTTTTAATTTTAAAATACGTTTAAAAAGTTGTACCCATGTATAAGTCTTCCATGACTTTTCAGCAACTCTGTCAAATGTCTCACAACATAAGTTTTCACCAAATAGACCTGTTGCAATAATGCAGTTGTTTTAGTTTTTCCTGAAAGTATCTACTCTGAAGTCTTCTGGTTTCTCACTCATCCTGACTGGCTGTTTGTGAGCTCTGTCTTCATCCTAGGCCCCTTTTCCCAGCCTTGGAGCCCTGTGGCTCTTGATTTTCTCCCTGCTGGCTGCTTTACATCTGTTGGAGTTTGTCCTTCAGGTTCATCAGAAAGGGGTGGGTTAGTAAATATTGGTCAAAAAGAATTTTCATTTTGTTATCACACCTGACCTAATCCCAAGGGTCCGTTGCTTTGATTAGAGTGTGGTTTTGTAGCAAATCAGCTTCTTATGTTCCCCTAGTGACTGCATTTAATCTGCTATTTTTAATCACCATATATTGTGTCAAAGCTACTTCACTATTTTAGAGAAATCATGTGATGTCTTTAGTGTCCATAATCTCTCTGAAAACCAAAAATTGTTGCCTTCTAAATAAACATAATAGTGCTGTCCATTGCTTCTTCCATTGAAAAATAAATGTCGTACCTTCTTTAAAATGCAGCAACCTGGCCTTTTCAAAGCAACATGTGACAAAACAGGACAAGTCATGTAGGGCTCAGGATAACTTGCTAACAAAGACTTAGCAAACATTTTCTTTTCCAAGTGACATATGGGGTCGCGAATGATATTTATAAATAAAGTCATCCCCTGCCCAGCAAAAGCTAGTGATTCTGTACAGAGTTTTCTACATGTGAAATGTCTAGGACCTCTGTTAGATTTGTTAGCAGTAAGCCTTTATATCTAATGTTCCTTGGATAGGCACTTGCCTTTAGGTAATGTTAGTATGTATTGATTTATAAATCTTGTCATTATAATCCAAAAGCTAAGGCAGTGTTCACAGGAGATCTACTCAAATGCAAATGCAGGCAATCTAGGTCTGGGGATGTGAGGAGGATTTTAGTAAGACAATAGAGCAGAAAGGCAAAAATGATATGAAGAGATAAGGCTATCAGTTGGGGGTGACCAATTGGACATTTTAAGGAATGGGATATCAAACAGAACGCCAACTAATCTGAAAGGAGAAAGTAAGAAGGAGCAAATTGCATTGTATATAATTGCCTTATGCTTTATGTGGTTATAATTTCTCAGGAAAAATTGTCAGGAAAGCTATTCCTCTTCACTAAAAGATAAGTTTGTGGTTTTGTGGTTTTCATCTGTAAAAAAATATAGCCATTTAAATTTCATTATATCTGTGTTGTGGGAGTTAGGAGCAATAAACCACTTACCTGTTTAGGGGTAGTAAATAATGCACAGAAATAGCATTCAGATGGCTGCCTCTGTGGATATTGGAAAGATTACACAGAAATTTTTGAAGGAAAGAAATAAATCCATAGAACAGAAAAAGGAATTTAGGAAATAGATGAGCACATTATTGATGGGATTATCCTTGCTGGAATTGTCAGCCTGTGCTTAGAGAATTGAAATCTTGATCCTCAACCATTTCCTTCTGTTCTGAAGCTTTCCCAGACATTCATTCTTTTAAAATCATTTCCATTTGCAGTGAATATCAATCTATCTTTTGTGTATATATGTCTGTCCTTGTCTCTCTCTTTTTCTCTTCAGTTGTCATCTTTTTGAAAAGGCTGCAATTTTTTTCTCCCTTATTGATTAGATTTTCTGGAAGACCTATTTCACTCTCTTTGACATATCAATATTTTTTTACACTTTCTTTTACACTAATACCCCAATACTTTCTATTTCTAACTCTCGTTGACTGTGTGTAACATTAAGTTTTAAAAAAAAATTTCAAGTTCATGGATCTCTCAAATTCATATGGAAGAAGAAAAGATCCCAATTAGCCAAAACAACCTTGAGCAATAAAAATACTGCTAGAGGTATCACTATACTGGATTTTAAACTAGACTACAGAGCTATAGTAATAAAAACAGCCTGGTATTGTCACAAAATCCAATGCAATGACCAGTGGATTAGAGAACCAGATATAAGTTCCCACACAAGACAGCCACTTGATTTTTGACAAAGGTGACTAACATACACACTGGGCAAACAGCATTTTCAGCAAATGGTGTCAGGAAAATTGGACATCTCTATGTAGAAGAATGAAAATTGATTGTTGCTTCTCTCCTTTAACAAAAATCAACTCCAAATGGATCAGAGACTTTCATGTTAAATCCAAAACCCTGAAACTTAGAGGAAAAAGTAGGGAGTATATTTGAATTGATAGGTCTAGTTAAAGATTTTCTAATAAGAATCTCAAATGTCCAGGAACTAAGACCAACTGGGATTTCATGAACTTGAAAAGCTTCTGTGCTGTGAAAGAAATGGGAGAAAATCTTTGCTAGCTATGAATCTAAAAGGATTGATTTCCGGAGTATAGAAAGAGTCAAAAAGTTAAATATCAAGTAAACAAACATCCCAATTTAAAAAAAAGAAATTGGCCCTGGAACTAAGCAAGAACTTTACACAAAAAGAAACTGAAATGTCGCACAAATATCTTCAAAGAGAAATGTAAGTTAAAACTACCCTGCAATAATACCATCTTACCTAAGGCAGAATGGCTAAGATCAGTAATACAACAGAATGCTGGCGAGGATATGGAGAAAAGGGAATATTTGTTTACTGCTGGTAGGAGTGTAAGCTAGGACAGCTTCTTTGGGGATCAGTGTAGAGGTTCCTCAGAAAGTTAAAAAATGAAACTACCATATGACCCAACTATACCACTTCCAAGAATATTTTCAACAGATTCTACATCTTATTACAAAGACACTTGTTCATCTATATTCATTGCAGTTTCATTCACAATAGTGAGAAAATGGAATCAGTCAACATGCCTATCAATAGAGGAATGGGTAATGAAAATGTGATACATATATAAGAATGCTACCGAGCCTTCAGGAATGATGGGATTTTTTGGAATTTGCTGGTAAATAGATGGAACTAGAAAATTTAATAGTGAGGTATCTCAAACATAGACAAATGCTGCATATCCTCTTTTATGTGTGGATGCTAGCACTAATCTCCTGATTGAAATATTTGTCTTAGAATTACTGTAAGGGTCAGAAAATCCAAAAGGAATCAATGTGTGAGAAGGTGGGAAGGGATTGTTAGGGTGAAACCTTTTGAGGGGAGATAGAGGATACCATGGCAAGTAGGGTGAGAGAGCGAACAATGGGGAATACCTAAGGAACATGAGGGGGCAGGATATAGGAGGAGCAAAGGGACATACAGAAAAATCCTAAGCTTCTGGGAGTTAACTGCATAGGAACTTCCTATGTCATTAATATCTCAAAAACATTTATTTTAGGCTATTGCTCTATGGGAACCTTAGAGGAATAAGCCCCCCTTTTCCTCCTTTCTTCTCAATGCAATTAAGCTCGGGCATGATAAAAAACATTTGACACTAATAAAACATCACTAAATGCTTTAAAAAAAACATTTATTTTAAGAAAGGAACAAGGATGGACATTGCCTATGCAGAGAAGCACAGAGAGAAAAACAGGGCAAAACAAAAAAAAAAAAAAATGCCCTGAGCTGGTCCATTCAGAACCCAGTGACAAAACTATACTAGGTGTAGAAGGAATGTGACATTTCTTGATAAATTGTTGGTCAGAGAAGTCACAAAGGTCCCCAAACATAGACTATCTCCATGGCTCTTGGTTGCCCTCTCAAAAACTGACAGTAGGACCTTATTACTGATGCAACACAAGGAACACAGGTCATAGGCAAAATATATCAACTGGTAATGGTTTGAGAGCTTCCTCCTTGCTGAATAGCTTACACGGTACCAAGAAATACTGTAGAAGCTACTAGGGGAGAAAATTAATCAAAGATCTCATCAACCTGTGAGAGCTGCAAGTTACAATAAAAATCACCATGGCAACAGGTGACCACCAGTGTAATAGTTGGCATCAAGGAGATCGTCAACAGCTTTCTGATTGGACTTAAGGCCTGCTTGTCAAAATGGAACACATTCCTGTTACTGTTGATTAGAACAAGAAGCTATAAAGTGGAAAGAAATAGAAATATGAGCTATTAGCTAGGAAGAGAGCACACCAAACTGTTCTTTAAATGCTTTTCATTATACTCATAGCTTGGGAAAGCACTCAGCACTCAACTTAAAAGCCTTCTTTTGCAACAGAAGTATTTATTACTGAAAAACACGACTTGCCAAAATACAGAAAATAAGAGTCTGTAGTCCCTAAGCTACTTGTCCCTAAATAAGACATATAAGAGTCACCTATCCCCACCCCAAGGCTCAGGGAACATAGCAGAAGAAGGGGTGGCAAAATTCCAAAAGCCTGAAGTGGCAAGGTGGTGGGCCATGCATTATCTCCTGAACATGATATAATAGCGATTTACAAGATTTCATGGCAAGTATATATACTTACTCAAGAAGCACATCTTTTTGAGAGACTGATGAGGACTAATGATGATGAGGAAATAAAGAATCTAGGATGCTTGCTGGAGCATGAATCAAGTCAGGCATAAGTCATCACAAACTAGATCTAGCACAATGGTTTGCAGAAATGAAAAGGTTAAAAGGAATAAAAATTAAAAATAATAAAAGATAAAAAAAAAATCCCAAGTTCATAGCTTTGACATACCCAAACAAAGAAATGTTCCACTGGATTCTTGGATTTGCCTGCTTTGATAAAGCCCACAGAAGTACTTGAATGGATCTTTACATTATTGATTTATTTCTTTCCTTTCTATTCTCCTCTTTTCCTTCAAATACAGCTTCCAAATTCGTGCAATGTTGCTATCAAAATATTAACAAAATTGGTATTTCCAAGTTCTGGTGAGAGTCCGTGGCCCTGTGGCTCTTATTAGTAAAGCAGCTGTGGCCTAATGACATGAACTCCCTAAAGCAAAGACCATGGAGTGATCACAGCTAAGAATGCCTCCTTGTTCATGCCTCCCAGGACCAGACAGTTTTCATGATTTTATGTGTGTAAAGTAATTCTCACAACAGACTTCATTTGCTCAGGACGACATTCATCTCATTTGACAGATGAGAAACAGGTTCTGAGAGTTTAACTAGCTTGCCCAAGGCTGTGAGCTGGCCTTCGTCTTCCTGGGAGTTAAGCCCAGATCCTTTGACTTGAGAGCCCAGAATATTAACTACTGCCTTTGCCACCAATAGCATTTCCTGACCTAGACATGCCAAAGAGGCCTTGTCACACACACAGAAATCAACCTTTGGGCTCACTGAAGAAACATCCAGGAAAATGAATTCTGAAAGGCAGTGCCAAGAGGTGGCAGGTATCTAAAGATGGATTAGCTCTGGGTTGACACCTTGAGTTTCAGTGACTGTGACAAGGAAAGGTTAGTTTTGGATTTCAGTTTCCCATCTTTATATAAAGGCAGGAAATGATATCTTGAAGTTTAAATGGGAACTTAGTGCTTGGCATAAATGACAATAATATGGTGTGTGCTCAGTCTCGGATAATCTCATGGAACTAAGCGACGGCAGCAGCCCTAAATCATTGGAGGAATTTTGTTTTTATCTTGAGCCTGGAGACAAGCAGTTGGAATGCTGACTCCCCTTCTTCACCTGATGTGGGCATAAGATGTCCATTGAAATCCATCACTTCTGCACCTTAGACTGAAAGAGGAGAGGGCAAAGAAGCGCTGCTGGTTATTCATTGTCCTGTTGTCCAGAAAGTCACATGGTCACCTCATTTGCAAAGTTTCGACTCTGACAGCGAGTATCAGCAGGATAGGTGTGTTGTGTGTATATGTGTGTATGTGTGTGTACATGTTGATCATAAATATGTGTGCGCTTCATGCCTGATAATCAGGGCAGCACACAAACAACTTGGAAAGGAGAGAATGGCCTACTCACAGGAACAAACCTGACTAGCGGCTAATCATGACTACAGGGTGTGGGAGAAAGAATGGAAAGATGTTCCTGATGCATGGGATAAAGTATGACTCAAGTAAAAAGAAGAAGCTTGGTCCTTTCCAAATAGTGGCATTCAAGTATTTTTTAAAAGGTCACATTTGGATCCTAAGAAGTTTATCTTAATTGGTTAGACAGCATGGTAACCCCATTGGGCTTGGATTCCAGGAAGACTTGTTATCCTTTAACCTGGTTGAAGCTTCTAAGTGGATTTAGTCTAGACAGTAGCATGGAGTTTTTTCTTCAGTGTAATCTCACGTCTAATGGAAAAGTAAACCAACCACACAGAACACTCGCTGAATAAACATGGGCATTGGCATGCAGACCTTGCACAGTTGTTGTGGGAGCCATGTAAACAGCCTGCTGCAGGCTGCATCCCTTTCTGGAGTGATCCTTTCTGCTTGGAGGTCTCCTTGACCCTGCAATGTTCTGGTGGCTTTACTCAGCATTTGTTTTGCAAATGGTTGATTTCATTAGCCTGATTGATTTGCAATGAGAAATTGACTTTCGATGAATGCCCAAGATACTCTCTTCCAACTACATATAAGGAAAGTTAATTTAACCTTGAGATTAATTTAGATAGTTTCATGTCATTTTTCTTAGGTAAGTTGATTTCCTAGAAAAACGTGTATAGAGTTACTTCAAGTACATCTAAGGTTGAGATAAAGCAAAGAAATGACAATTTTATGGAGAAAGATAATTTTAATAATAAAAAATCTGCTTTGCAATATTTAATAGTTAAGATGATAAATAGACAAATGAGATTTTTAAGAACATAGGGAGCATAAATGGGCTGGGAACTTAGCTTTGTTAGATTAATGCTTGTCACACAAGCTTGAAGACCCTGAGTTTCATCCCCAGAATGCACATTTAAAAAAAAAAGCTGGATGTGGCTCTATGGAGTGGTGTCCCGGCACTAGGGAAATGGAGACAGAAGAATCCCTGTGACTTGCTGGCCAGCTCAGCCTGGCCTAATTGATGACTTTCAGGTCACTTAGAGATCCTGTTTCAAAAAAAATAAGGTAATTGGCACCTTAGAAACAACATGCAAGGTTACTGCTGGCCTCCCCATATACACACCTCATTAAGGATCTACCTGCACATGCAACCTGCGTCCATGCGCACAAATACTAAACTTGTCAGTGGACTGAAAAAAGATTTGAACAGATTGACAGAAACCCAGTTCATCACTTATAAAAATATTTTATAATGCTGCTAAGTAGGCATGATGAAAAAGGTATTTATGGGTGTTCCTTCTTTAAAGCATGAATGCTATGTGAGGTTAAGATGTCTGATTTTAGTACGGTGTGGTAGCCCACAACGTTAGTCCTAGCAATAGGAAAGCACAGACAGGGAGACTGAGAATTGGTGGCCCTAGCTTGGGATGTGTAGTGAGATCCTGACTCAAAACCAACAAATACATAAATAAGTAATAGAAAAATATGTATCTAGTTTAAATCAAGGACTGATCTTCTTTAATCTTTTACTTCCTGGTGCATTGTTTGTGCTGAGTAAACATGGCCCCTGAGCTACCCTGGCAGTCCAGGACTTGCATGTGCACACCTCATGTGTGTGAATTTACTTCTGGTATGATATTTATTTTTGCTATTTTATAAGAACAGCAATTCCAGAGACGTTTGTTGTTTGTTAAGAGTACTAATAGCAAAGAAGACATGCAGTAAAGATCCTCTCATCTAATAGAAAAGGAACACTTAAATATATGGAGAACGATTCGAATGCTGAGCTGCCTTTGGCTTTTCTTGGAAGCTCAGAGCTGAGCCCGAGAGTTACTTGGTTCTATCGCCATTGCTCTCGCAAGTGACAGACATGCTGTGACCCGCAGCTCCCTGTGGAATGACTGAGCCCTGGCTGTGGCAGCCGGGTTTTACCATTAGGGAGATAAGTGCTGTGGCAATCACACAGAGTCCTGATATGTAGGTAGCTGTTCTCCCAATGGTATGGAGGATTCTGCTTTACTTAATTTCACATCACTGCTAGGCACGATTGCACCAGTACGATGTGTCTCAATTTCTTGGCGCTTGGCTACATATTTCTTCCACATAAACGTCAAGGAGCTATTAAATTAAATCTCTGTCTCCAGATAATGAGATCTGTGACTGCCACTCATTTCAGAGCCCTTTCCCACATCCGTGACTGGAGACATCAAGTATTTCTATCTCTATCAGAATAAATTCAAGCATTTCCAAAATAGTCAAATTTTAACATTTTGTCTGACATTTATACTTGTTTGGTATATTAAAAGTATGTTGAGGAAAACATTGTTTTGTTTTTCTTCTTGCCTTGTGTTGTGTCAATGCAATGATGGTGACTCTGAAATCGGAGTTTAGTCAGCAATATTTTTGATTCACGAGACAGAATATTATGCATTTTGCTTCCTCTCTAGAAATATGAGCTCTGCAGCAGTGGCGGCTGTAAAATATTTATTTTCTGAGTAAACTAAGCAGACATGAATCAGCAGATACATGGGAAAGAAATATATGTTCTTCTCAAACAATTTTTGCAAAGGTTCTTTTTGACAATAACCACACTTTATGTTGCTGTCTTTTACAATATTTTGTAATTTCAAATATATCATAAAATAAATTTACAATTTCCTTTTCAAGATAGCAGTTGTAGGTTCTGCTCTCAATCCCTCAAGTTAAAGTGTAGCATGTGGTCTAAGACACCAAATTAGACATGGTGTCTGAAGACCCCACAAGGTTTAGACTGACTTTTCAGAATTTTCCTTTCTTCCTTTCATCCATCCTTTTTTTTTTTTAATGTGTGTGTGTGTGTGTGTGTGTGTACGCACACACGCACGCATGTGGTATTGGATCACTCTCATCAATCACACTCATCAATCACTCTCCACCCCCTACCTCCATCTCCTTTTTTTAATGTCAAGACTTTGTAATGAACTGGAAGCTCACCAATTTTTAGCCAGCAAACCCTACACAGTCTGCTATCTCCATCTCCCCCTACTTTTTAATGTGGGTGTTGGGGATCAAACCCAGGTTGCTCATGCTTGTGCTACAAGCCCATTAGTGACTGTCCCATCTTCTCAGCCTCCAGAGTGTTGTTTTTCTTGATTTATATTTCACAAACAATGGCCTTTAACAGTTTCTGGGGTTGCTTTGGCCAAGTAAGTTAATGTACATGTAAATTGTCAGATCCCCATACATGGATTGAATTGTTAGGAGGAGGCTTTGGATGCTGTATTTCCATCATAATTTTGTGGCTTCTTCTACCTAAGTTAAAAATGAGAAAGATTGATAGATGTATGTGTTCAAGGCAGACTGAGTTATGAGCTGTTAATGAAAAATGGGAAGAGTTTTGACATCAAATATGTCAATATGATATCAATAGGTCTAATATCCTGGAGATAGTAAGCACTTCCAGAGCTTAGTAGGTCAAGGTGCAAATGTGCCATAGTGATGTTATTATTGTCAGAATGTTTATGACTTATTTACACAGATAATGTGGTTAACAGTAAATAAAATCAATAATTTCAATAAACATTTAAACTCTTAAAACCATTGAATATTTTGGTTTTATATCTATATAATGAATCATGTATGTTGGATAATACTTCAGATTGTTTCTTTTCCTTCTATGTGATTTGAAAAAGTTTATTTACATTCCATTTATTTATTTATTTGTTTTGTGTGTGTGTGTGTGTGTGTGTGTGTGTGTGTGTGTGTGAGAGAGAGAGAGAGAGAGAGAAAGAGAGAGAGAGAGAGAGAGAGAGAGAGAGAGAGAGAACTGTGTATCCCTGAGGAGGAATAAGGATGACTTTGGGAATCATCCTGGATTGCTTCTACCTCCTCTTTGCTTGGCGCTGGGACTTCCCAGGTTCCACCTACCAGGACCAGCTGCTGCTGCGTGGTGTTTTTATGTAGAACCTGGGATCCAAACTCAGGGTTTTCTACTTGCAAGGCAGATTCTTAACCTCTGAGCCATCTCTCTAGCCCTATTTCCAGTCTTAAAGGTATATTTTAGATAAATACTTTTATTCTTAGTCAATATAATTTCTTTTAGCCTCATAGAATATGAAGAATAAATTTTGAGCCATTCTTCAGTTACAGTCTCAGTGGTATAGGAGAATCATAAATTGTAATCAAGATCAATCTTTACATTAGAATTTTAGTCATACATAGGTTTCTGATGATCTTTACTAATCAGAAGAGGACTTCAAATGACACAGCCTATTTATGCGAACACATGAGAAGGTTTAAAATGTCTGTGGTCTTAGGTTTTGTCCTTTACAACATGGGTAAAAAGTATTCGAAATCCAAATTTGGCTCTGAACTAATAAGTTTGCAAAACCCTACATAACAGTAAAGGAAATATGTTTTGAAAAGTAGTCAGAAATCAAAGGTCAATTCGATATGAGTAACAAAATGGGAGATTACTGAAAATGGTTTTCTTTTTCTTCATTTTTTATTGAAAGAAAACATTCTATCTGTAAATGTCATTCTCCTTAAAAATGTTCAAAATAATTTCCAAAAGCATAAATCTTTTATTGAGAATTTTATGCCTGTCCAAAATCTTCATTCTTTATACCTCACTTACTTTTGACATTATAAATGTGTATGTGTTGAAAAGCATCATTTCTTCAGCAAGCATTTACATAATGACTGTGTCTGCTATGCATCAAGGCAGCATGAATTCAAAGATGAGTCAAAACAGTCTTGATTCAAGAGGAAACATGGGTATGTCCTGAAGATTTGGCATCTTAAAATTATTTTAAAATAACCAATTTTTAAGTTAAAATAAGAGAACAAATTGTATTTTATCACAATCCAACACTGTAGTGTGTGTATGTTTGTATCATTGTATTGTATAAGAAAGGAACTGTCTGATGTATACCATGTTTCATAAATTTGTCACTGGGCAATCTCAGCTGGATGGTTCTCCCTGTCAGCTAGGTCTGCAGACATCTGTAGTCTCAACTGTGTCAGGTCATCCAATAGAGCTCACACATATGGTCAGTAGTGGGTCCTGGCTGTGCAATCACCTTGTGCCTTGGTACATCTCCACATGACCTCTCAATTTGGCTTATACTTATAAGAATATGGCAACTGGGTTCCAAAAGGAAGTATTTCCAGTGGTGAAGAAACAACTGCAAATTTCTTGAGGCCTAAGCTTGGAAGTTACAGAGCATCGTCTGTGCTACAGGGCCAGAGTAATTTTTGGGAGGGAAAAAGAGAGCTCCTTTTTGATAGAAGGAGGAACTCAAAAATTTACAGCAATTGTCCACTGACTGAGGGGAGAAAAGTCTCCACGCTTGATCAGATGTTATTAAGACATGCTATTAACTGGTTCATCTCCTTTATTACTTATGACTTGTTTTTTTTTCTAACCATCATCCCTCATCATAGAAGGTTTAAGATAGAGTTCAATGGATCTATCTGCTCATAATGACTTTTTTATCTTCCACAAAATTTAGAACAATATAGGAATGTAAAAGGTTACAGAATAGTTGCTATATACATATTACATTGTGAAAGAAACTTGAAACTTTGAATGTTCATTTATCAGTATGAATCATTCATGCTCATTGTTTGCTTCAACTTGGTGGAATGACAAGAAATTTTGATATCATTACATAGATGCTTTGTAGCAGAAATCTTTAGATGTGATGCTTGATCATTCATTTCCCCTTCATTGCTTAAAGCAGATTTATTAGCCTGATTAGCTGACTACACTTCCACATCTCTATGGTAATTAGTGGTGTGAAGCGCTGCCCGTGATCATTCTCAAAGAATATGGATGAATGCTTTTTTGTCTTCCCTCATGTTCAGATTCAGGGCAGAGAAGTCCCTGAAAAAGGATCTATCTATGGAAGGTAGAAATGAGGCTGTCAGCCATGACACTAGAGTATCTATAGTAGACCCTGACTGTTTGCATTGAGAGTTCTTTCATGTGAGCAGGTAAGCCTCAATTTCAGTAGACTGTTTTTACTTTGAACATTTTTTTTAATCATGAAGAGCAGGTCTAATTTGAACTGCCCCTCTTGGTGAGTAAATCCTCTACCCTGGACTTACACCTTAAAAAAAAAACACTGACAAAACTAAAAATCTTTAAAGTGGGAAAAGAAAAGCAAGTGCCACTGAATTAAAACAAATGTCTTTATTCTGGGTCATTAAGGAGAAGCCAACTGCCATGTGTGTTATCTGTTGGACTATAGATTTTAGTTCAACATAAGAACAATTTGACAGTCAGATAGAAGACAGAAGAATGTGCAGAATAATCAACATATTCCTGTGTATTGTGATAGTATTAATGATCCCGAGCTAAGGCATTCTCTAGGAATCAGGTATTAATAAGGCAGGAAAGGCATTGACAGAAGTCATGAGTCTGCAGTATAAGCCAACATTGCCACTGATTGGCCACTGTTACTAACTCTACTTTGATGTCTTCTTTGTCAGTGAAGGACTCATACATTAGTTGTCTAGAATTCCATAACATCCAATAGCTAACCAACACTTATTTGCTCAGAGTTCCAGACATAAAGGTCCTGGCCAAGGACCTGATCAGGGTGTTATCACAGTTGGTATCTTTTGGAGCCTTCTCCATGACTTTAGATGGATACTTTCTTTGCCCTGTGTATGACTGTATCCTAATTTCTTCTAAGAAAGGCACATACCACATTTTTCTTTCATAAGTGAACCTAAAGGGGTGATTGTGACAGGTACAAGGGTAAATGCGACCCACTGTTACATGCGTGTATGAAATGCCACAATGAAACCTGTTACGAGTATCTTGTACCTTTCACTTTCACTCCTCCGGTCGGGACGGGCCTCACCCCGCGACTCTAGGTAAGCCGGGGCCGCGCCCGCCCACCAGAACCCCCGGTCAGCCCAAAGGGACCCGGCTCCAACTCCCGCCATCCAGCTGGAGCCCCGCGCAGGGCCGAGGGACCAGGAGGACCTCCCCCTGCGCCCAGGCCCCGCCCCAGCTGCCCTCGGGCAGCTCTGTCCCTGCCCACCCCCAGAACCCCAGGCCAAATAATTCAGTTTAGTGAAATTGAAAGATCTTAAGAGTTAAAACGACAATGCCAAAGTCAAAGTGCAAATCCATGAGAAGCAACACTCAAGTGAACAAATTTCCCACTGAAGAAATTAATCCCATAATGTTAGACTCCAACCAGAACAAACCCGCAGAAAAAGGCCAAGAAAGCCTGATCCAGGATAATGACTTTCAAAATATGATCATTACCGTGTTCAATACTATGAAAGAGGAAATCAGGGAGGAATTACATAATCGAATCAATCGCTTTGAAGAGGAACACAACAGACATCTGGAGGAGTTGAGAAAAACAGTGCAAGAAACAAAAAGTGGCATAGAGCAGTTAAAACAGACTCAAGCAGAGTTTAAAACTGAGCTACAAGACAAGTTATCTTCAACCCAGAACTCTACAGAGAGTCTTATCAACAGAACTAATGAAGCAGAAAACAGAATTTCAGACCTTGAAGATGAAGTGGGAGTACTAACCAGCTCAATGGAAGAGGTTGTTAAAGCCAAAAAGATACTTGAGAGAAATATCCAAGAGATATGGGACACCCTGAAGAAGCCTAACATGCGTATTCATGGAATACCAGAGCAAGAATCTCAAAATACCACCCCTGAGGAAATTTTTCAAACGATCATCAAGGAAAACTTTCCTCATATAAAAAAAGAGAGGCCCATCCATATACAAGAGGCATTCTGCACCCCAAACAGATACGACCAAAACAGAAGCACGCCATGGCAAATAATAGTTAAAACACTCCACATTCAAGATAAAGAACTGGTGCTGAGAGCTTCAAGGGAGAAACAAGAAGTCACTTTTAAAGGTAAACCTATTAAAATAACAAATGACTTCTCAGTCGAAACAGTAAAAGCAAGAAGAGCTTGGAGAGACATACTTCAAGTATTGAATGAGCAAAAATGTCAACCCAGGCTGATTTACTCTGCAAAACTATCAGTCATGATCGAGGGAGAAAGAAAAACTTTCCAGCACAAAGACAACTTGAAGGGATACATGTCCACCAAACCAGGCCTTCAAAAAAATGCTAGAAACGATACTCAAGCGTGAAGAAAAAAACAGGCATATCCAGAACAGAAGGCAAATATAACACCATTAAAAGCGAAGCAATATACTTATAAAAGCTACTAAACATAATAAATGTCTGGAATTAATAGTTTCTCCATTATAACACTAAATGTTAATGGACGTAATTCACCGATCAAGAGACACAGATTACAAACTTGGATTAAAAATCACAGTCCATCAATCTGCTGCCTGCAGGAAACGCATCTCACCACAAAAGATAGGCACGCTCTAAAAATAAAAGGCTGGTCAACAATTCTACAAGCTAATGGAAGCAGAAAACAGGCAGGGGTAGCACTTATGTTATCAGACAAAGTGGACTTCAAACCAAAGAAAATTATAAGAGACATGGATGGATACTACATTTTAGTCACAGGTACAATTCACCAGGAAGACTTCACAATACTGAACATATATGCACCCAATACGGGCCCCTCCACATTCATTAAGAAAACCCTACAGCATCTAAAGCAAGAAATCAACCCCCAAACGATAATACTTGGGGACTTCAACACCGCCCTCTCAACATGGGATAGATCAACAGGTCAAAAGCTTAACAGAGACACTTTGGAACTTAATCAAACCCTGAAAGAAATGGACCTCACAGATCTCTATCGAACTTTTCACCCACGTACCAAAGAATACACATTTTTCTCAGCAGCACACGGAACTTTCTCCAAAATAGATCACATATTGGGCCACAAAACGAATCTACACATATACAAAAAAGTTGAAATTCTAACCTGTGCCCTATCAGACCACCACGGCCTAAAGCTGGACATCCACAACACAGCAAACAAGAGAAAATACACCAACTCCTGGAAACTTAACAATATGATGCTGAATGAGAACTGGATTCAGGAAGAAATTAAAAAGGAAATTCAAGATTTCCTGAAAGTGAATGATAACAAAAAAACAACTTACCAAAATCTCTGGGACATAATGAAAGCTGTTCTAAGAGGTAAGTTCATAGCTCTTAATGCCTACATCAAAAAAATGGAAACGTCAGAAATAAACAACTTAACAATGCAGCTTAAAGCTTTAGAGAAACTAGAGCAATCTGATCCCAAAAGTAGTAGAAGAGAGGAGATTAGCAAAATAAGGGGAGAAATATCTGAAATCGAGATTAAGAAAACGATAGAAAAAATCAACCAGTCAAAAAGCTGGTTCTTTGAAAAAATCAGTAAGATTGATACACCCCTAGCTAAATTAACCAAAAGCAAGAGAGAGAAAACCCAAATTAACAAAATTAGAAATGAACTTGGAGTTATCACTAGGGATACCCAAGAAATCCAGAGAATTATAACATCATATTTCAAAAACTTGTACTCTGTGAAGTTTGACAACACAAAAGAGATGGATGAATTTCTAAGTAAACACAACCTACGTAAATTGAATCAGGAAGTTGTGAATTATTTAAATAGTCCTATAACATACGAGGAAATTGAAGAAGTAATCTCGAATCTTCCCACCAAAAAATGTCCTGGGCCAGATGGATTCAGCATAGAATTCTACCAGACATTTAAGGAGTTAATAACACCAATACTCCTTAAACTGTTCCATCAAATAGCAAAGGAAGGAACACTACCAAATTCCTTCTATGAAGCTAATATCGTCTTAATCCCAAAACCTAATAAAGATTCACTTAAAAAAGAAAAGTATAGGCCGATCTCTCTGATGAACACAGACGCAAAGATTCTCAACAAAGTCTTAGCAAATCGGATTCAAAAGCATATCAAAAAGATCATTCACGGGGACCAAGTAGGCTTCATCCGCGGCACACAAGGTTGGTTCAACATATGCAAATCAATAAATGTAATTCATCATGTAAACCAGTGCAAAGTCCAAGACCACATGATACTCTCAATAGATGCAGAAAAAGCCTTTGACAAAATCCAACAGCCTTTTATGATCAAAACGCTAGAGACTGTAGGAATGAAAGGAACCTTTATCAATATAATAAAAGCTGTATACAACAAGCCCACAGCAAGGATTATGCTCAATGGGGAACAATTGGAAGCATTCCCACTTCGATCAGGAACTAGACAAGGCTGTCCAGTCTCACCACTTCTATTCAATATTGTACTTGAAGTCTTAGCTGAAGCCATAAGACAAGAAAGGGACATAAGAGGGATTCAAATCGGCAAGGAAGAAGTCAAGCTATCCCTATTTGCGGATGACATGATCTTATACCTGAGTGATCCCAAAAACTCCACCAGGAAGCTCCTGGAACTAATTGAGAAGTTCAGCAGGGTGGCAGGATACAAAATAAATGTGCAAAAATCAAAGGCCTTCCTATATTCCCAGAATGAAAGAAGTGAAAAAGCCTTGAGGGAAACAATCCCATTTCCTATAGCCCCTAAAAAAAAGAAATACCTTGGTATAAACCTAACCAAGGAGGTAAAAGAAAAGACCTTTACAATGAAAACTTTAAAACCCTAAAGAAAGAAATAGCAGAAGACACCAGAAGGTGGAAAGACCTCCCATGTTCCTGGATTGGTAGAATGAACATTGTAAAAATGACCATCCTACCAAAGGCAATATACAAATTCAATGCTATACCAATTTAAATCGCAAAGCAATTCTTTAAAGAAGTTGACCAAAGAATCTCAAAATTCATATGGCAGCACAAAAGACCCAGGATAGCAAAGACAATCCTGAGTAACAAAAACACTGCTGGAGGTATTACCATACCAAACCTTAGTCTATACTACAAATCCATAGTTATAAAAACTGCCTGGTACTGGCTCCAAAATAGACACACAGATCAATGGATAAGGGTTGAAGACCCAGATATAAGCCCACAAAAATACAGCCATATGGTCTTTGACAAAGGGGCACAAAAATCCAATGGAAAAAGAACACCATCTTCAACAAATGGTGCTGGCAAAACTGTATCTCCACATGCAGAAGATTAAAGCTGGACCCATACTTGTCACCATGTACAAGACTTAATTCTAAATGGATCAAGGACCTTGATTTAAGGCCAGAGACTTTAAAAACCATAGTTGAAAGGATAGGGAACTCCCTCGAGCTGATTGGGCTAGGCCAACATTTCCTAAACAGACATCCAATGGCACAGTCACTGCTACCAACTCTCAACAGTTGGGACCTTGTGAAATTAAAGAGCTTCTGTTCAGATAGATTGTAACACGAGCTCAAAGGCAACCCACAGAATGGCAGAAAATCTTCACTAACCACATATCTGACAGAGCTCTACTGTCCAGAGTGCACAAAGAACTTAGAAAACTAAACTCCAAGGAAAACAATGGCCCAATTAAAAAATGGGCCCTGGAACTTAAAAGAAGTTTTACGAGGGATGAAATTAAAATGTCTAACAAATATCTTAAAAAATGCTCCACTTCCTTAGCCATCAGGGAAATGCAAATCAAAACTTCCCTGAGATATCATCTCACCCCGGTCAGGATGGCAAAAATCCACAATACTAACAACGACAAATGCTGGAGACGATGTGGAGAGAGGGGAACTCTCCTACATTGCTGGTGGGAATGCAGGCTCACACAGCCACTCTGGCGTGCCGTTTGGAGATTCTTAAAGAAATTAAAGATTGAAATGCCATATGACCCTGCTATCCCACTTTTGGGAATAACCCCCCATGCAGCAGAGGTTCGCCTCGATAGCACAAGCTCGACCACGTTCATAGCAGCACTGTTTACAATAGCAAAGTCATGGAATCAACCTAAATGTCCAACAGTTGACGAGTGGATAAGGAAACTGTGGTACATCTATACAATGGAGTACTACTCAGCCATCAAAAATGATGAATTACTGGAATTTGCTGGGAAATGGATGTCATTAGAAACAATTATATTAACTGAAGTATCCCAAACCCAGGAAATTAAGCCTAATAGGTGGCTCCTAGTACCAAACTCACGCAGCCCACATTGAGACACTCAAAAGTAAACCTATGTAACACAGTAATTGCAAGTATTATGAACAAGAGAGATGGGGTAGGAGGGCCACACCAGAAAGAAGGACAGAGGGGACCATGTTACAGCAGAGAAAATAGGCCTCCATCAAGGTCTGCAAATAAGTAATGAGAAACCTGGTTAAGTTCACAGACGTTGTTTCCTGATCTCACCAGAAGGGGAGGGCATATAGTCTACCAGATAAAAAGTAATCATTTTGCAAATGGGTGATGGACCCCTCCCTCACTGAGGTTTCCTACTTTTATTACATCTACCCTTGAATGTGCTATTATAACAAGACTCCGGTTTAACAGCTTTTTGTTTCTGGCCAGGGGGTGACATACAGTGCCCAGCAGGATGGAATGAAGGGCATTGCAAGAGCAGCAAAACTGCAAAAGAAAATCAACAAACCACAATCCAGAACTTCAGAGACTCTATATCAATCACATAGAACTAGGCCAACCTAATCTCTCCCCATCCTGGAGCTCAGGGACATTTGCGGAAGAGGGGGCGGTAAGATTGTAAGAGCAAAAGGATGGGAGGAGCAACGATTTGCAAGATTCTCAACAATAGTTGGGGCCAAAGCAATCATAATGGGACTTTGCATGCCCTGTGCAATGTCCAGCGCACTGTTGCCCTCATAAAGTCTAGCATCTGTTAAGGGCACCGAGATCCCTGGAGGCAAGGGATTGACAGCCATAGTAGTGCTCCTATGCTTAAGGGGAACAAGAGAATGGGCTTATGGAAATGCCACTGGGTCCTTATATGTCATCAGAGAGGAGGACCCAGTGGAGAGTCAGGCGTACACAATGAAGGACTCTCTGGGAATTGGGGGGGAGGCACTGGAGGATGGGGAGGGAGAGGAGGGGGAAGAGAGGGTTCGGGGGAGAGGAGGGGGGAGGGAGGGAACTGGTAAATTTTAAAATGTATAATTACATTTTTAATAAAAAAAATTTGACAGGTCAAAAAAAAAGAGTATCTTGTACTCTTTTTTAATTTTATAATTTTTAAAAATATAACACCAGTCAATACTGAAGTAGGATTCACCTTAATGACTTCATTTTAATTTAACTACTTTCCCTACACCAAGCATCAATTTTTCAAACTAATTTTTGACTAGGTTTACAAAATTATGGGTTTCATTTTGACAATTCTATGTATTTATCATGCTGTACTTTGCTACCTCTCACTTTTTCATCTGTCCCTGATCCCTACTGTTTTTGCACTTCCCTAGAAATTCCCCCTCTGCTTTTATGTGGTATAATGGATATTACTTACCTTTTATTTTAAAGGTGCTATATCTAAATGAAAGTCATATTCTCAGGTATTGCATATCAAGATTTCAGTACATGAATTGATAGATAAAAGGCAATTTAATCTGCAACGGTTTAGAAATTATTTCTGGATTATATGGCAACTGAAATGAATAATCCAATTCACGCATGTCTACTCTCAAATGATCCAAAGGGGAAGATGTGTTGTCCTGTCAAAAGTTGGAAAGTTTGTTCATATGATAGAAAAGGAAAGATGTTAAGATGATTCTTGGTAAGAGGAGGCATAACAGCTTATAAGCATTTCAACAAGTATCAAGAATCTTGGATAATCACAGTGTAAAGTTAATCTGTAGGAGCCAGAACTGAATTCAAGACTGTTGGGAGAAATTAAATAATATTGCTATATAAGAAATGCGGTAGTGGATATATCCTTAAGTTAAAAAAAAAGTGGTGAGAGATGTAGAAAGTACAGGACTAGATTAAAGTCTTTGTATATGACTGAAAAGTTGACACGTATCCTATCTTACCCTATTTGCCCAACTCATATTCCCCCTTCATATAGTTAGCTGGCATTTCTTTTTGGGAGGGTAAGAGCAAAGAGGTTATTGCTAGACGGTTTTTTAATTGGGCATAATTATGATAGATATTGAGTTCACTAGACACTAGATAATTCTGCACTAAACAATAGTAGACAACTGCCTTAATACTCAACTAAATAAAGTCAGGTGTTAATTAACCAAGCGAACTAATACTAATTGATTCAATATCCCAATGCTCCAAAAAGCTGTGAAGAATATATAACATCAAATAAAATAAAAACCAAAATAATAAAGAAAAAAGATTGACTCCAGATGAAATTAAGTCAATTTTGTACTTTCAAAGTTATTAAAGAGAATATGTCATACATAAAACAAGAGTAGAATTTGTAACATATAAGAAACAAGAAGAGGATACAGAAATGAATAAATATTTAGAATAAGTTTTTAGGGGGAAAAGTTGGAAATATGGCAATGAAATCTCAAAAAAGAACTAAAATGCAAAAGTATGAAATAATAAGGACTAAATTCAGTAGTTCAAATAATTATGATCAGGATATCAGCAGCAATAGGAACAAAACCCACAGAGAATATAAATGATCTCAATGCAATTTCAAAGCATAACTTAAACTCAGAGATTCTTATTAAACAGATCAAGGTCAAGATGCTGGTCATTAGAGTTTTATGGGTGTCTTGATAGGAACCAGTAAAGTCTCATAGAAAAAGAGCTAGGCCATGAAAATAATAAAAGGTGCTGAATTTCCAGGTTCTTCTCTGCATTCTGGTAAACAGCTTTCCCACTGCCCAGAAGTTTAAATTCTGCTCTAGACAGAATGAGTCCATCATCAAAATAGGTAGAGGTTCAAAAATGACTAATTCTGTAACTAACAAGCTCCTCAATGACCAATCCTGTTAATCTGTAAGCAACCTGACTTCTCTGGCTGCCGTACATCCCCTAGAAAATATAGATGCTTTAGCACAGAGATAAAACAATGGGATTTTAGTCCATTCATGTCCCAGAGTTTTCCCTTTGCTTGGTTGCCATTGCTGTGTGCTGTGTACTTGGGGATTAATAAAAATTCTTGGTGAATGGACTGTTCTACAAATACAGTTTCCCTAAATTTTAATTTTTCAGTGACTTGGAGACCTTAAAGAGACACAAGCTCTCAGATGGTGACTCTATGACCTGTAGTCTAATATAATTGCTAAAGAGAACTGTCACTATGTGAAGACTGCAAAGTAGTAGTGTGGATATGCGAGGAAATAGGTAAACTAGAAAAATACCTGAGCATATAGCTCAAAAAAAATCTATTCTTGTTCTCCATTTTATGTACTCCCAACTAATTTGTGTTCATGGGTTACCTGAATCTATGTATCCTGTAGAGAGTACACTTTGTTATTCTGACAGAGGTCTCCTCGCTCAAGGACAAGATGTTATATAGTTAAGAACAAGTATCAACTTAGTTCTTGAGGGTTACAGCTCTGGGCACATTTTTACCTAATTAGTATTTGAGTTAAGCCCAGAGTAAACTTGCAGTAGATTGTGATTAAGTTAAATAATCTTACACCTTATTAAACCCAGGAGTGAAAAGAGTAAAGTAAACCAGATACAAGAAAGAAGAAAGAAGGTAGCAAATTAGATAGAACTGACTTAAGTGACCAAGAGAGAAAAGCTAAGGAAACATAGTTGACTTTTCTCTGTGAAAAGACTGATGAAACTGGCAAACTTTCTGATAAGACCAATGAGAAAAAGACAACAGTTACTGAAATCAGGAAAGAAAGAAAAGGAATTACTACTAAGGTTACAAAAAAAATAGATTGCATATGACAAAAATGATCTGTACTAAATGAATATACAAATTCCTAGGAAAATATAACCTACTGAAACCAATGGAAGAAGAGCTTTGAAAATCCGAGTAGGCCTTTAAAAAACATGTTTAAATTAGCACTGAGAAGACTTCCTGTGAAGATAAAACAAAACTCAGATGGTTTTTCTGGTGAATTTTACCAAACTCTTTGAAAAGAATTAACAGTCAGACTGATAAAAATGGTAGGAAAAGAATTCCAACATATTTTATGAAGCCAGAGTTACTTTGATACCAAAACCACACGGAAATAGTATCAGAAAGAAAAGAAGCATGTAATAGGTCACCTATTGCCACAGTCACAAACATCACTAGCACAACATGAAGACAGAATCCAGCAGCATATTGGAAGTTTATAGACTATGACTAAGCAGGATTTAAACTAGGAATGAATGGTTGTTGTGACTTGTTAGAATTCATTTAATGCAGCTCACTTGTAGAATAAAGAATGAAACCTATACAATCATTTCAGTAGAAAAAAAATTATTCGAGCCAAGATCCAAAATCCATTCACTATGAAGACATTAAGCAGACTAGGAAGAGAAGATAACTTCAATTTGACTTAAAAAAATCTATTTAAAACACATGGATACCCCATTCACTATGAAGACGATCAGCAAACTAGGAAGGGAAGATGAATTCCATTTGATAAAAAAATCTACTTAAAATACATGCATACATGCATGCATGCACACACACACATACACATGCACATACATGTATATACAAGTGACATCATACTTCATGATGAAAGGCTGGCCTTGTGCTTTCTTTGCTGCTTCATTTCCACATTGTACAGGAAGTTCTAAGTAAATAAATAGATAAATAAATGACACTATCTAAACAGGAATAAATGAAACTATTCACACATAACATCTTTTATATAGAAAAGCACACCACAGAAAACTATTAAAACTAATAAATTACTTCAGCAAGATTGCAAGAAGCAAAATCAATACACAAAAGTGAATTGCATGCTTGTTGTATTAATAAAAACCAGAGAAAATGAGGTTAATAAAATGATTCAAACAAATAGTATCACCCAAATAACAAAATGACAATAAATTTAGCAAAACATTTATAAAACTTATACACTGAAAAATTACAAAAGGTTATTGAAAGAAGTCTCAGAAAATAAAAGTATAACTATGTTTGAGAAAGTCAAGACTTGGTATTGTGTTTTTAAAAAATATTTTGTTTAGTTATTTATTCTAAGAGAGAGGAAAAGTAGAGAGAGAGAGAGAGAGAGACAGACAGACAGACAGACAGACAGACAAACAAGAGGAGACAGAGAACAGGCATGCCACATAAGTGGAGGTTAGAAGTCAATTTCCTCCTTTCCCTATGTGGGTTTCTGGAAATTGAAGTCAGTTCTCTAGGTTTGTGAGAAGACTCATTAACCTGCTGAGGTATATTGTAAGCATCAAGGTTTAATATTGTTAAATGTCAACACCATTCAGATTTACCCATAGTTTCAAGGTGATCGTGATCCGAATGCCTTTCTCTCTAGAAACAGAAACACTCTGATGCAAATGCAAAGCATAGAATAGCTCAAACTCTCAAAAAAAGAGCAGAATTGGAAAATTCACCACTTCCAATTTCAAATTTTCCTACAAAATTACAGTTATCGAGACAAGATCACATTGGCATTAAACTAGGTATTTAGAGTCAGAAATGGAATTGAAAGTCTGGATGTTGACAAGGTGACAAAGGCAGCCGATAGGAAAAGAACAATCATGTCATCCAAGTGCTGACACAACTGGATGTCCACATGCAAGAGACAGAAGCAGCCTGAGGGAATGGCCACCATCCCAACTGCTAGGACTCAGAGGCAGCAGGACTCGGAGGGCAGCCTGGGTCACATGGTGACTTCCAGGACTTCCTGAGAGACACAGTGAGACCCCCACCAACAAAAAGCAAACAACCTGAAGCAGGATCTCTGCCTCAAACTACCAATGAAAAGGAACTCAAAAATAGAGAGTGAAATGTAAGTGGTAAATCTGGACAACCTCAAAGAGTTACACACTAGGAAATCTTGACTTTAGACTAAACTTAAATTTCTTTGATATGACAGTCAATGTGTAAGTGCTGAAAGAAAAAAATAGAATGAATTATACTTCCTAAAAATGAAGATTTCTATTTCAAAGGGCACCAGAAAGGCAGTTCTCAGAAGGGAAAATGAGCATGTGCAATTGTATAACAGATAGAAGACTTGTTTCCAGAACAGATAAACAACCTGTACAACTTAATAATATACAGACAATCAAGGGGCATTGTCATTGATCTTGGAAAAAATAATGCGTATGCGGTTGTATGTGGATAGCTATATTATGTTAAGCGGAACTATGAATCTTACTGTTTTATTTGGAGAATTTTTAATGGCCTAAGGAAATGCGATTTGGTGTCAAGTTGACAAGGGGTGGACTTGTGATAGTTAAGCCTGGGTGTCAACTTGACACACAGGGTATTAACTAAGCTGGGCTGAGACCACCTCTGGAAAAGGATCAACTAAGACTACTTGAAAGGATAGTACACGCCCTAGATCCTATCAGAACTCCAAAGCTCTCAAAGGATTCTCCCAATACTGCATCATATAAAAAGGAGCCACCAAGGAGAACGGACCCCTTCTTGCAGCTGTGCTAGGAATCGTTCTTCCTTCCGGCCGCTCGGTTCCTTCGACCTTCCACTAAACTAAGACTCTAGGAGTTCTCCAGCCTTCAGCCATCACCTACTTGACTACCGAACTGAGCAGCTAGCTGTTGGCAGCCATCGTTGGAACTACCTTGGCTACTGACAGCCTTCGCTGGACTACCTCGGCCATATCTGTAAGCCAACTCAATAAATTTCATATATATATATATATTTGTTCTGTGAATTCTGTGACTCTAGAGAACCCTAACTAATACAGCAATACAGCCAACTCCAGTCCACTCAGACAGCACAGCCAGATTCAGTCTCGACAATATCAACAACAAAAGGAATATGAAAAAAAAATAAAGCTTATGGTAATAGCTAAGAAACACACACATAAAAAATAATATACAGACAAATACCCAAATACCCCAATAAAAATAAGCAAAAGTAATGAATAGATACTTCTGCTCAGAAAATAAACAAATGACATATAAACCTATGAAAGATGTTTGATGTCATTAATTATTAGGGAAAGAAATAAAAACTATAGTGGAATGCCACCATAGACCCATCAAGAGTCAAGGAGATAGAAGTGGTAGTGAGTGCTGGCAAGCATGTAGAGTAATGAGAACTGTCACTGCTGTTGACAATGTAGAACATTGCAACCATAGGGGAGGTAGTCAGGCAGTTCTTTTCATGATTAAATGCAGTATAGCCAGCAATTCGACTCTTGGATACAAACTCAAGAGAACAGAAATGACATGTCTACACAACATGTCATTTGTGTATAGCAGCATTATTGGTAAGAGCTGCATGGTTGCTGATAAATGACCAGCACACAGCTTAAGGGAACAAGAAGTTTCCTTTCTTACGACAGTCTGGTTACAGTTCTCAGTCCAGCTCGAAGGGAGAGCACGCACCAATACCAGGGCTGAGGGAACTGGCCACCATCATGGCATAACGGCTGAGAGATAGATGATCCTTACTTGCCAGACCAGCATGTCTGGCCAAGTGAACAGAAGGATGCCAACTCTCAACTAGTTCTCTGTGATTTATCCAGGGCCTAATCCCACCCACCATGGGCTGGGCCTTCTCCATCAGCTAGACAATCTCCTGCAGGTTTGCTTTGGGCTTAACTACTAATTCTCCACAAACGTGCCCAGAGCTCAAACCCTTAACTGTCAAGTTGACACCTGTACCCAACTATGACAGAACTCAAACATGGAAGCAAGTGAACTATTCGTAAACTTGACAAGTGGAAAAGCAACGTGTAGTGCATCCAGTTGTTGGACACTCTTGACGCATAAAGAGGGATGGAGTACTGACAAGCACTGCACTAGGGATGGAGCGTCAAAGCATCTATTTGCCCAAACAGGCAATCTTGGAAGGATCCCAGAGTGGGTACAAAGAAAGAGATAGGGTGAAACTGAGAGCCATGTGAAAGGGTAGGAGGAGTCTTTGCAGGATAGTGAAAATGTTCTGAACTTAGATGCTGGCGATGGTCGCATGGGTCTATGGATGACTGAAACTCATCAAATCATCACTGTGGAAGGCTGAATTTCATAATATGAATGATTGTTTAAGATTGTTATCTTAAAAAGCAGTAGGGATTATGACCATATGGAGTTATGACCATTATGGAGTTAAAGAACATACATTTTGGGGGACTGTATTTGCATATTTCTATTTACAAGAAAAATTCACAGAACTTTCTTTGTGTCGACCATTGAAGGCATATTAGTCATTCTGCTGCTACAATAAATAAACTACATGGTTTTCTTGATTTTAAATTAGATTTGCTCGTTTTCTGCTTGGGAAGTTCACTAGTGCTCTGATGGTTAAAGTAACAAAGGAAAGAATCAGCTTTCTTTGGAGTAGTCTTTAGCCGATTATGACTTGGCAAGCAAGAACTGAACCCTAATTTGGAGCCAGACGTACGTGGCTGATAAGTAGAAAGGATGATTCACACTCAAGACCTGTGACTTCTACCCAAAGCTCATTCACACTACACAGTGCCTGCTTTGGTACTGTATTAACCTGGAACAGTAATACCGAGGACCATGGTACCCACTGTTTCCAGGCACTTTTCTGTACTGTACTTTGTGAAATCATTCCTATATTGATCTGTAATCTGTAACCCGACAGCTAGTGCTGATTGCCATTAGCTTTTCCTTAAATCACAGAATAAGGGGACTTCATTTTCATCCCATGATCCCTTTTTTCTTTTCTTTTTTCTTTTCTTTTCTTTTCTTTTCTTTTCTTTCTTTTCCTTTTTTCTTTTCTTTTCTCTCTTCTCTTCTCTTTTCTTTTCCTCCCCCACCCCTCCCCTCCCCCTCCCCTCTTCCCATCCCCTTCCCCCTCCCCCTCCCCGCTTTCCTTTCCCCTCTCCCCTCTCCACCTCCCTTTTCCTCTCTCTCCTCTCCCCTTTCCTCTCCTCTCCTCTCCTCTTCTCTTTTTTCTTTTTCTTGCTTAAATTTTGGTTCCTTCAGTAGTTTCTTTAAACTTTTAAAAAAAGTTCTGGTAAAATACTATAATATTAAAATTTACCATCATTTTTCATCCATCCGTGGTGTGAAGCATATTGACATGCTTGTACAGTCAATCTCCAGAACTCTTTTTATCTTGCAAAAGGGTAAGATAGCTATTAAACAGCTTCCCCGCTCCCTGACGACAACCATCCTGCTTTCCGCCCCTGAGACTCCTATCTCTAAGTAGCACATGTGAGTGGAATCATGCTGCTGTCTTTCTGTGACTGACTGATTTCATTTAGCATGACGTTCTCAGGTGGTGTCTCTTACGACAGAATTTTAGCTTCCCCATCCTAGGTTCTCTTCTGGAATCCTGTTTGGCTCCTACTCACGGGAGAGAGAAAGTGTGGAGCGGAACAGCATAGGGATCTGAGTTTGCTGTGTAGCAGAGGAGAGATTGCTTGGTGGTGCCTGCATTTCTAAAGGAGACTACATGAGGCTTCCAAAGTGTCTCTTGCCCCTGTGAACTCATCTGCAGCTTTACTGCGAGTCAAGTGGTAAGTTCTGGAAGGTCCTCCTTCCCCACTCCTCTTGCCCCTTCTTTGTACTTTATCCTGCTAGGCACAAGGAACACTGGCAATGACATACTGAGTCATAATGAGAGTGGAAAATACATACAGGATCCTCAGGACAAACAAATTTTCTTGTGCAGTTTCTTCTGAAATAACATTTCACCTTTTCTTTTTTTTAAATTTTTTTTATTATTATTTATTCAATTGTGTATGTATGGTGTGTGCGCGTGTGTACATGTATGTGTGTGTGTGTGGAACCACGGACGAATTTCGGAACCACCATGGACGCCCCCACCTCCTCCTTGTTTACTCTGCCCCGGGATTCACAGGCTCCGCCCTACCAGGACCAGAAACGCAGGCCGCCCCCGCTTCCGCCTGGCGTCTATACGTGGGGTCTAGGATCCGAACTCAGGACCTTCTGCCTGCAAGGCAGAGGCTTAACTCCTGAGCCACCTCTCCAGCCCCACATTTCACCTTTTCATTGAGCTGTGATCCACTGAAGTGAATGTGAGAGGTCAGAAATAATAAAAATCATCAATGCAAACCTGACCTTAGTTTCTAAATCGATTTTTGCAATGACCAGAATTAGTCTTCTGAAGACTTTTTAAAAGGGAGGTACAGACATAAAATTGATGTTTTTGTTTTTGGTTTTTTTTTTTTTTTTTTTTTTTTTACGAACACACAGTAGCTTGCTTTTAATAGGGTAACAATTTTTTAAAATGATTCCAAGCCTCACTAACATATATGTGATAAAGTAGGTTCTAAGTCCAAGGTTTTTTGCTCTAATATGAGTACTGAGTTTTTAAAAAAAATACATGTTTTGAAAAAGTTAAAGGTAGACTTACTGCATGTATTTTTCCTCCGATTTTCTGGTATGGAAAAAAAATTAGATGAATTATAATTAGTTACGTAGGTGTAAGCCGTATATAATTCAAAACCTCTCCTTGGAATGCTGCTCTTATTAATGTACCAGTAATTCTTGAGGGATTACAAATCACTTAAATTCTTGTAGGTTGCAATTTTAATTATTTTTTATTACTTAATTTTACCAAATGGGCAAATTTATAATAAGAAAGAAATTAAGTACAAAGAACATGTAAATAGGAAAATAAATCTTACTCCTGCATTATATCCATGGGACTATTTAATAATTTTTTTATATTCTACCTATTTTTTTTTTCTTTTGCTTCAGCAGAAACTGTACAACCACGGGAATGTGAGCATGATCCACCTATATATTAAAACCCAAGCAAATACATATTGAGAACCACCAGCAAAAGCAATAGGATAGTATGTATCTGACATACAAATATAATGTTTTTACTTAGTATAAGACCTTGTACATGCTTAAGATCACATGAAATGAGATGCCTAAACTATGGTATTTAGTCAAATGACACCCAAAAAGATAAAACATTGGTCTCTGTTGAGGGAAAAGGTAGTTAAGAAAATAGATTGTAATTAAACCAGGGAATTAGAAAGTGTGTTCATTAAATACAGGTGTCAGATGGACAACGGAAGTCTGAGCTCTGGGCACATCTGTGAAGAATTGGTAGTCGAGGCAAGCCCTGAGCAAGCCTGCGGGAGATTATCTAATGGATGGAGTAAGATCCGGCCCATGGTGGAGGGACCAGAGTTTATTCAGTAGGTTGGTGGACTTTGGCAGATTTGCAGTCTGGTGGGTGAAGAGGTTTCCCTCGTCCCAGCTATTCCTGTGGATATGGTGTGGCCGGTTCCTTGGAGCCTGAGGTTGGGATCAACTTTCCTGCCAAGGTGCACTGTGAACTGTAAGCAGAGTTGTAAGCAAGAGTAACACCCTTTCCCTTGTTTCCTTAAGTTGTTTGGTCGTGGAATCATGCCAGAGACATGAAGACGAACTGCGACCGGCAGAGCAGATCGCCTTACGTTTGTGTTTGAAGTTAGACATTTGCTTGGCAAAGTCAGTTCACTGCTAGCATCTGCCCTAAATCCATCAAGTGTCTCCACACTCCCTCGAGCTTTCAGACAATGTCAGCACATCCAGAATGCGCATAGTGCTCAAGAACGCGTGCAACACAGCACGTGCCCCTTTCTCAGCTAACGGCACACGGCTGAGCATCAGGCATAAGCGATGAGGACGTGAAGCTCATGTTCCTTGTGCTAGGCCTTTCCCTTGTACTTTCAGTGGCCATTGTTTTCCTTTTTTCAGCCTCTCTGGCTTTTCTTCTCCCTAATCCAAGGAGTAAAATCTTCTTGACAAAAGCTTATTCTAATTAAATTAGTGTATTTGACCTGTGCAACAATCTCAAGTTTCGCTTCAAGATTCATAATGCCTTTGCAGTGTTTTGTCTGGTCTCTTACTTCACATTCACTCGCCCACCTCATTATTTTATCACAGTGCATTAACATTTCACTCATCACTGCCTGTGCTGCTTTGAATTGGTATAATCATAGTGATTTTGAAATTCGAGCCGATAGCATTTGACTTGCTGCAAAATAACCACAACTGATCCGCTTGTTCGTTGTTAAGTCCCGGTAAGAGGATTTGGGTGTATGATGGTTAAATGTCAGTTGTCAACTTGATTAGACTGAGAAACTCCTTGGAGATTAATCAATCTGGGAGGTTGCTTGCAGTACAGTTAGATCACGAGGGCTCTGAACTCATGAATGGTTTAGTCCGCTGATGGATTCAAAATCATCATAGGCTACCAGGAGGTGGAGGAATGATGGTGGTCATAGGTCACAGGGGTGTATCCTTGGGGTTGTATTTGCCACATGGCTCTTCTTATGGCTTTGCTTGGCTTCCTGTCTTCCAGCTGTGACCTACTCTGCCACACCCTTTCCTCCATGGCAGAATAAAAACTCTGAACCTGAAAGCAATACAAATCATTTTTTTCCCTTAAGTTGTTTATGCCAGTTCCCCATTACAGAAAGAAAATACTCATAAATTGTGATTAGTACAGTGTGGCTTATGTGAGGTTATCTAGACAGTCAGTGGATATTTTCTTAAGAAAACAACGACCATAATTCAGAACACCAAAGACCCTACATTACTCACCTGGAACCAGACCAGCCAAATCTCTCCCCATCCTAAAGCTCAGGGAACCTTGTGGAAAAGGGGAAACAAAATTGTAAGAGCCTAAAGATGGGGAGGACCAACGATATGCAAGATATTCCACACAAGTTAGAGCTGCAGCAGCCAGGATTGGACTTTGCCTGACCTGTACAATGACTGACATGTCAGCGACCCCAAAGTCTAGCATGGATTACAGGGAAGAAGGCTTCAGGCAGTAGGATCCTACAAGGCAAGGGATTAAACAGCTATAATAGAGTTCCCATGCTAACAGAGAGCCCAAGAAGGGGTCACAGGCTATGCCACTGAGTCCTGAACCCTCACTAGGGTGGAAGACTCAGAGGGAGGTTTGGTGCTGACATAAAGGAATGCTCCAGGGGATGGAAGGGAGGAAGGGGGAAGCGCCAAGAAAAGGGGAGAAAGAAGGGGGATGAAAAGAAGGGGGGAAGGGAGAGAGTAGAATGGGTGACTATGGGGGAAGAGAGGAGGTAAGGAGACAACAGGGTACCTATTGAGCTTGTATGATTAGGAAAAATATAAAATGTGGGAGAAAAAAAATCACTGTTTTTTCATTAACCAACCTGAAGATTTCTGAATGGATAGTGCACTGTTAGCAATTTCCCTGGGGTCTGAAGCAGGTTACCTCAACCCTTTCCTGTGCTGCTGTGGTTGAGACCCACCCGTGGGTGCTGGGTGCATTGGTAGGACTGGTGAGCCAACCTCACAACCAGCCCTTCCCTTCCTCACTCTCTTACAGACACTCACCTGATCTCTACTTTTTCACTTCCTACTTCTTTCCCACTAATCCAGCTCTCCCCTCCCCCCATGAAGTCTGTGTATTTCTATCCTTTCTGTTGTCAAACCAGCTGACCACTGTTGTAGTGGTCCTCGTGGGACTGCACAGCTGAGATCACTCCCCACTGGTTCATCTGTTGATCTGACACTTTCAGCATGTTAGTTCCCCTGGGTTGACTCAACACAAGATGCAGTAGTGACCTCAGATGTCACATGGCAAATTCTGGTTTCATAGGACATCTCAACCTTCCAACAACCCCCAAGGCTCAGGGGTGCTGTTTTATGTTGCAGAAGAAGGAGCCGTAAGATTGTAAGATGCTGAGGTGGCCAGACATTGTCTTTTGGACATGGAAGACCCATCTCGTGCATGAATTCATTGCAGTCATATGTATTTCCATAAGACTTTAACAGAATTTATCCTACTAACATTTTACTACCCTAGAAGGGGAAAGAGCTCATGAGGCCCCACACCTCTCAGAGAGACCGATGAGGGTTAATGCTGATGGGGTGGAGGGAGAGGAAATGCTTTCTTTAAGATAGATCCGCTGACATATGAATCATATTCCAGCAAGTACTCAGGCACATGCCATCAAAGGCAATCCAGATGAAACTCAATGGGCCATTCACACAAAGACATGTAAATAGGAGGGAGAGTGGTGGAAGGGTTGTAATAGGGAACTGGAAAGGGGTAGGGGATTGAGATTTAAAGTGTTTAAGTGTTATAAGTTCACAATATTCACTATATAGTAACTATGAAACAAAGGGCACAGAAGACTCTCCTGTAAGTCAGTATAGAAGACTGGCCTTTAGGACTGGAGAGGTGGCTCAGGGGTTAAGCCTCTGCCTTGCAGGCAGAAGGTCCTGAGTTTGGATCCTAGACCCCACGTATAGATGCCGGGCAGAAGCAGGGGCGGCCTGCATTTCTGGTTCTGGTAGGGCGGAGCCTGTGAATCCCCAGGCAGAGTAAACAAGGAGGAGGTGGATGCGGTCCATGGTGGTTCCCGAATTCGTCCGTGGTTCTACACACACACACATATACGCACACACACACACATACACGCACAATTGAATAAATAATAAATAAAAAAATTAAAAAAGAAGACTGGCCTTCACATTTCAATGGTCACAACTGCTTTTGACCATCTAACCACCTAAGATGTCCATGTTCTGGTGCTCGATACTTGTTGCTGTTTTATATGGCAGAGGGGATTTTTCAGATGTGACTTAGCTCAGGGTTTTAGAATGAGGACATCATCTAACAGGCCTGATACAAACTCAGGTGTCTGTTTCCACAGGAGACCAGATTGGGAGAGGGTGATATGAAGAGGATGACGTCACAAGGTGAGGAGTATCAAGAGTTCTTTAAGCAGCACTGTGGGAGGTGCTCTAGAGAAACCTGTCCTGTTTGTATCTTTCCTTTAGCTTCCTAAGACAGATTCTAGACCTCTCACCTCTAGGGTTCCAGGGTAGCAAATCTGTATATATGCTCCATCTGTGGTTACTTGTTAGTACCACAATAAAACTAGAACTTCCTTCTCTATGCTTACTTATAAATGTTATCTTTTCCCTCAGTCACCAAGTCAACACACCATTGCTTGTTGATTCTATGTGGATGTGTGTCTTTGCCCCCTTACTAGGTCACAAACCCTTTGTGAGTTACTGCTGTGCTTATCCTAGAACTTCAGTACTTCAGCACAGATACATGTTGACAGAAAGGAAGGATAGAAGCAAGGACTAGGGATATTATAACTGAAATGGCTATGAAGATCAAGTGTAGGTAGGCCCAATAGGATGCTTAGATAGGGACCATATGTTCACCTTGGTATCTTAGCATTTTGGTGTGTGGAGATTACTTGCATGGCCTGATACACTTGTCAGAAGGAACTGGGTAGAACTGAAAGGAGGAAAGACCTTGATGGAAATAGGAAATGTAGGCTTCTTTGGTCTCTGTACTTGGCAACAGGTTGGATCAAGGAAATGCTTCTCTGCCTTTGGAAGCAGCATAGCCTGAGATTTCAGTCTCTGATTTTGCATTTTACTTCCCTCCCATGTTCCTCCTCCAAGATATGGTAGGTTTTTGAATCCTGGAGGCAGTTGTTTTTTTTTTTTTTCTTGTGAGATGTTTGTTTCCAGCATGCTACTTCAGTCTAGAAATTGTAGATTCCCTTAACAAATGAGGTGAAGACAATTTTTCTTTGTTTCTATGGCACACATTAGCGTATGTTACAGCTGTCTACATGGACGACACACTACTTCAGCAGGATATAGACTTTGGTATCCGGGCAGAGAGTCTCCAGGGACGGCTGCACATTTGCATAATGTCATGGAAGGTTTGTGCTCCTGTATTAACTGACAGTGATGGGCAATGACAGGGTGCCAGGAGGCTGTGCTGCTGACGGAGCCTCTGAAAATAGAGCATGTGTCTCTTCCAGATGACATCAGCCTTCAATTACCGCAAGGTGAGAGGACAGCCAAAGGTAGGAAAGCAAGGAAGTGGGGGGGGGGAGGCCCCGGTTATCAAGAGGTAATATTTGACCAATGAATGAAGGAGCGAAGGAAATATTTTAATAATCTTAGATGTGAAACTTGGCATGCACGTCTTAGACGGTTTATTGAAAGGGTGTGATGGAAACAAAGAATGAATAAATTAGGACTAGGCTAATAGTATTTCTACCCCTCTGCTTTGTGGATCACAAGTGAAAAATACTGATTTGTATTTGTAACCTGAATGAAACTCATGCTTAACCTCTTGCCCCCATATCCAAGACCCATGTGCCAGCCTCTCAGCCACACTGCATACTTCCGTGGCAACTGTGTATGGCTGTGTCTTCATTCATCTTCCTGAACAACAGGACCCGAACAATGAGGGGATTATTCTTACTTATAATTCTTGGTTGTACTTCACATGCATGGCAGGAGTGTTGGTACCAACATCAAAAGCGGAGGACAGACATATTCTCTCATTTGCCAGCATGTCTATACGCCGAAGTATATCAAAGTGCTTTCCATCTGTGAAGAGGTGTTTAGTTAAGGGGGCCCTGAGCAAGCCTGTGGGAGATTATCTTCTAATCGATGTGGGAAGACTCGGTCTGTAGTGCATTCCTTCCCTAGGCAGGTGGGTAAGGAGGAGACAGCCCTTTGGTACTTTGGAAGACTGGTGAGCTAGACAGTTTGCCCTTCTGTCTGGTCTTTTTGTGGATGTGGCATGGTCAGTTCCCTTGGCTGCTGACATTGGCATGTACTGTCCTGCTGTGCTAATTTACTGTAACCAAGAACCATGAGCATGAATAGATTCCTTGCTCCCCTAAGCTATCTGGGTCCTGTATTCATATCAGCAATAGGAGGATGAAACAGGCATCCACTTGGTGACGTAGTTACTGTATTTCTGTTTTTCTTCCTAGTTACTCTACACTCTAACTGGCTTTGAAATTACGTCTTATCTAAGAGGTTTTCTTCACGATCTTTTGAATAGTCAGTCTTATTTTGTATTACTGAGGCTCATCCCTGCCTAATGATCATGGTATGTGTGATGGCTACTATTTGTTGGTGACTTGGTGTGCCAGATAATTTAGAAATTTAGTTAAATTTAGATACTTTAGAAATAAGTTTTCACACTGACCCTGAGAAATAAGAATTATTATCTCCTTCTTTCGAATGAGTAAACTGAGGCTAAACAGGAAACAAGTAGAAAGGATCGAAATTTCCCACAGATGCTTCACTCCTCAAGCACAAGCACAAGCACGGGACACTAGAATTACCATATCTGAGAACCCTTTCTCCTAGGTCAGGACTCACCCTGGCTCCGAGGCAACTGGCTTCTAAATTTTATCAGATTGGAGGAAATTAAAGGCAAATAAGTATGTGTGCTCTTCGAGGTCAGTAGTTTGTTTCTTCTTGAGTGATGCGTATTGGCAAATGAACTCCATTCTTCAGTTCCAGTGTGCGCAGTCTGCTAACAGCAAAAAGGGGAGCCTCTCCTTTTTGCAGCCTATATTTTTTCTGAATTGATGTTTTCTGGTCTCATTAGAGGCTCTTAGCATATCAAAAAGGTATTTTAAAATCACTCTGAGAATCCGAAGAGCAAACCCAAGCACATGTTGATGTATCTGTAATGAGGCTAGCTACTCTAGCTAATAAATGACAGGCGCTGTGTGTGGATGCACACCCCGATGGTCCCCAAATGAGCTTCCTGATATCTGGTTTCCCAGGGAGCCAGGCTCTACTCCATTCTGGATGTCCTTGGAGACTCCTGTGTGGGAGGAACAGTTGTTGTCCACACTTGGATCAGGCTAAGCTACTCTTATTTTCTTGTGAAAGCTTGGATGGAGGTTATTTTTATTTTCAAAGTACAGATTAGGATTTGTATCATCTGCCTCTCAATGTAGGATCTCCATGGGTTCCCTCTTATGCTCATCTTATTATATGTTCCATGTAGCAAACTGTCAAATTCAGTGGCACTTTGAAAGAAAACGTTTGTTGCACCTCACCCAGTTGTACCTTTGTGGCTATGGTTCTAGGAAGACTCCACCAAAGAGTTTGCTCTATGCTGTGCAGTATCCATTCTGGTTACTTGATGATCTTCAGTTAATGTCTGGGTTTGGAACAGAGCTACATGGAAGAAATGCAGAGTGAACTCAACTCAAGTATCCATGAGTTGGAGGATCAGGTTTTGGAACTGTCTGGAAATGCTTCAGAAAAGGATTAAAATAGGAAGGATAAGAGGAAAATTAAGAGGTATGAAGGGCAGAGATAAAAACATCTGTGTCTTTTTAATATGAAATTCAGAAAGAGGAAGAAAACATTAATGAGCAGCTGAAAATATTTAAATAGGTAATGATGAGTACAAGTTCAGCATATAAAAATGACATCTTCAAAATAATAACTAAGAAGAAAATAGAGGATAAATTGCTTTTCTTAAGAGCAATGGAAAGCATAAAATGTTCAGGAATAAATTTAATGGAATACACAAGAACTTAAGTAGAAACTGTCTGAAAATTATTGAAATTAATAACAAAGAAGATGTAAATAAGAGATAAAAGTGTATTTAAGAATGAGATTAACGTAGGAAAGAACTAATTTATTCTCCAAAAAAATTTTGAATTTAGTATGACTACATTTAGAATTGATATAGGATTTTCTCATGAAGTTTAAGTGGATTTCTAAAGCTTACATAGCTAACTAAACATCTTTCATAAATAAATACATACTTTTAAAATAGGACAATGGTATATTACATGTCAATCTTTGGTGCAAATAAACCGACTAAAGGAAGAGTGTGAAGAACCTATTAATAAAATCACATGCATAGCAGATGACATACTTTAGTTAAGGAATTACTCATCATAGGCACATCAGTAATAGAAGGTGAAGAAATTGTCCTTTCATGAAGAGAAAAATGATTGGAATTAGATTGGTGCTTAGTATCACATAGTCTTCAGATGAGCTTCAGCTTCAAACTTAACTGCTGAAGAGAAGAAACTGTTGAAGATAAAACTAGAAAAGTTAAGTCAAGTAAAATAGATGAAAATACCTTTATGATCTTGGTTTATGTAAAAATTAAAATAATGAGATTCTACATAAGTGAAAAGCTTCATGCTTTTGTAAGTTTGACCACAAATGAAGTTTTTCTAGTCAAAAAGTTTGCCATAAACAAGTTGAGATGTGTCAGAAGATAGGGAAAGATAATTGCAATGTACCTAAAAAAATAAGGAGAAATTAAATATCTAGAATACAGAAGAAATACCAAATAAACATGAAAAAAGAGGAAATTTGAACATGAAAGTAATCAAAGCATGAATTAAAGTGCAGAAAATATAAGGGTTAATAAAGTATAAAAAGATGGGGCTGGAGAGGTAGCTCGGGGGTTAAGCCTCAGCCTTGCAGGCGGAAGGTCCTGAGTTCGGATCCTAGACCCCACATATAGACACCAGGCGGAAATGGGCGCCGCCTGCGCTTCTGGTTCTGGTAGGGCGGAGCCTGTGAATCCCGGGACAAAGTAAACAAGGAGGAGGAGGAGGCGGTCCATGGTGGTTCCCGAATTTGGTGGTTCTACACACACACGCACACTGACGCACAATTGAATAAATTAAAAAAAAAAGTATAAAAAGATGAATGGTCGAAGATGCAAATCATTAATTTTTTCAAATGTCACCAAAGAGATAGTTATATTGAAGATGATGAAACTGTGAAAGAAGGAATCTTCAACTACAAATATTTGTTTGGTTAGTGCTCTGCGACATTAGATATAGCTATGTTCTCAGCTTCCACTGGTCCACATAAAGCCATCCTTACATCCACAGAGGTGGATGTGCCTTAGAATCGATGAGCCCTTCAGGGGTTAAGCCTCTGCCTTGCAGGCGGAAGGTCCTGAGTTCGGATCCTAGACCCCACATATAGATGCTAGGCGGAAGCGGGGGGCAGGGGGAGGGCGGCCTGCGCTTCTGGTTCTGGTAGGGCGGAGCCTGTGAATCCCGGGGCAGAGTAAACGAGGAGGAGGTGGAGACGTCCATGGTGGTTCCCGAATTTGTCGGTGGTTCCCGAATTTGTCCGTGGTTCTACACACACGTACACACACACACACACACACACACACACATACACACATGCACACATACATATGCACACAATTGAATAAAAAAAAAAGAATTGATGAGCCCTTTCCACTGTGTGAGAAACTTAGGCAGAGGGGGAAATTTCACTGTGCCATTTAGGTGCGGAAGATGTGTGAAAAGTCATCATCTCTAGGGGAGCCAATATTAAAACTGGGGTGTAACTGTAATGGTTTGCTGATTTCAAGATGAACCAACTGCATTGATGGACAGCAATGTGGCTAGAACTATGGATAAATTGAAAAAGGAATCCACATAAAGCTCAAAGACTGAAACTGAAATCCAATGTCATGTTCAAATTTTATAATCCCCCCAAGAACATATTTCAAAATTCTGTATTTGTCTGCCCAGAGGATGGTGAATGAGGGAGATGCTTTACATATGTTGAAACTGTAAATAAGGGAAGAGGAAGGATGTCAGAAAGAAAAACAGATGGTAAATTATTATATATGTAATAAGAAATAGTGTTTAAGCTAGGGATGGTGGCATGTCAGGAATGGTCTCCTCATGTGCACCTGAGCTAGAAAAGATGAATATGGGCAGAAAGAAAGGAGAAAGAGGAGTCAGTGTGTAAACCGAACAGCCCCTTCTGGAGGTAGCTGGGGCCTTATTCCCACAGTAGTGACCTGCCCACTGTCACCACCAGTCTGTGATGCATGAGTCTTGCAGTGATGTCATGCATGATTCATTCACTCAGTCCCTGGGACAGGTCCTTTTAGAATTGTTCTGATGATGACAATTTCAACAACAGCGGCAACTCAACTTGGTAGAAACAGCCAAAGAATTGGAAAACAGGAAATACATGTCCTAAAGCCTCAAAAAAAAAAAAAAAATCCCCAAGTTCTGCTGGCTGCATATCCACTTGTGTATTAAGGGAGAAAGAGCTGTTTCTGCGTTGGTTTTCCCTTGCCACCACAAGGCAGGGCAGTGTGTGCTTGAAAACGGTTTGCATACAGATGTTCCAGATGGCGTCGTGATGGTGGATCTGAGGCGACGGAGCGTCTCACCTCCTCCGTGTTGCGAGACTATGCGTCCTTCGTGCCGTTTACACCTGTCAGACCAGAAACCAACAAGCCACCCGAGTGCGAAGTCGCACCTATTCTATATTTTCTCCCAGTGACTCTGCTGTCACCTTGAGTTTGGAAACCTACTTGGTGACTGACTCAGGTGACCGGGCGCCTCTTCTGATGAAAGACGGTGGGTAACTGTTTTTGGGAAACATGAGAAAGGAGGAAGCAGACACAGAGAATCAGTCATGCTTGAAATTAAAAAAAAATTATAAACTCCATGTCAAAATCTGATTTTTTTTTTATGTCAGTTGTTTGGCATAGAATTTAAGACAGTCACATCACAATAAAAGGTAGTGAGAATTCTAGCTGTTTTTACTTATTTTATGTATGATAATGAAGGCAATTTAGCACTTGTTACAGTTTGCCTTCATGTTGCCGATATAAATTCACAGCCAAACAGTTTATGGGAACAAGAGGATTTTATTCTTGCTTACGAATCTCAGTCACAGTTCTTAGTTCAACTTGGCAGGAGAGCTCATATCAACACCAGGAGCCAAGGGAACTGGCCATACCATATCCCAGGAATTGCTGAGAGAGGGGCAAACCTCATTTGCCTGAATACAAGTCTGCCAAGGTCTGCCCAAGTCTGCCCAAGTACTGAGTAGCTCCCTCCGTTGTTTCCGCCTGCCCAGGCTGTGGTCCTGCCCACTGTAAGCTGGGTGTTCCTACAGCAATCAGACAATCTCCTGGAGGCTTGCTCAACACTTGCCTTAACTACTAATTTTTCATAAAAGTACCAGGGGTCAGCCTTCCTTCGTCAGGCACAGCATTGTTCCTGAAATAATTCCTTTTAGAGTTTGTTCCACATGAGTACGTGGCTTGAAGATGGAAAGGACACGCCAGACACATTTAATGTTCCTCCTGCTTGGAGGACTTGCACTGTCTTCTCTCATTCTCATGTCTGCCTTGACATTGAGAGAATGGAGGAGCTGTTGGTTTTCTTACTGTTCCAAAAGGAACTGGATTCTATAAGGAAGATAACACCCAAAAGGAATATGATTATTCTTCCTGATAGAAAAATATCCCTCAATTTGTTTGAAGCAGTTAATAGAAGTTGGGATTCAGAATCACCATGGACACAAATCTTGGAGAGTGAATGTGAGGGATTCTCTGGCTTGGGTCAGCTGAGGTGGGAAGACTGACCATTGCTTGAGCTGGTGTCTCATTCTGAACACAAGGGAGAAAGCAAGTTGAGTGTAAGTCGTCATCAGGCTCTGCTTCCTGACTACACATGCAGTGTGACCAGATGCCTTGTGTGTCTGTTAACTTCCTAGGCATGATGGAATCGTATTCCCTCAACCTAAGACAAAATCAGGTCTCTTTTCCCGGAGTGACTTTTGTTAGGTGTTTTGCCACACAAACAAGCAAAGTCTAAAATATTGTTCTTGGTTGTTTAATGTCTTTTGGGTCTCTAGTAGCTCCAAAAATTTATCTACATTTATTCCTAAAAACTTTGTATCTGAAATCAGCATCCAGTTATTTTGGGAAGCCTTATCAGCAGATTTTATTTTTCAATTTTCAAAAATTAAGATGCCGCCATATTATATGTATATATATACACACATATATATACACATATATATATAATTTATGATAAGTTTGTATTTATTTATTTTTTGGTGAATGCAGATATATGTGTGTGCAAGAGGACACTTGGGTATGTGTGCCTGTGGAGACCCAAGGGTGACATCAGGAATCATCCTGGATTGTTCTACCTCCTTATTGCTTTGCTCTGGGGTTTCCCTAGGCTCTGCTTTTTAGGTCTGAATAGCAGACTACTGCCACATCCATCTGGAATTTTTGGGGGGGACATTAGAATCTGAACTCAAATCCTTTTGCTTATGAAACAAAGACTTTAATCCTGAACCATCTCCTCAACCTTAGATTGTGTTTATATATACACATAGATACACAAGCATATATATGTATACACGTAACAGTTTGTTAGAATTTTTCATGTATTTGTATGCATAATTGCATACACATTCACATGTTAACATATCCTAACATATACACATATATTTATCTATTGTACACACGTAAACTCAGCAATTGCTACTTGTCTCAACATGTTTTGTCTGTCATATCCTGTTTTGAAGCTCTCTGTTATGTCCTATACTTAGAGGAAGTGAAGGGGAGATTGTTTCAATTTGTTTGGGCAGACTTCTTTCATATCTATTATTTTACTTCCCATTCAGTTTGGTAGGCTGGCGCTCTTAAAAGTGTCCTGGTTTGGTTGACAAATTATATGGTTTCTCTGCTTTGGTCTCTTCCCCTTCAATCTCCTACCGGGTCATATATTATATTGAAAACCAGTTTTAGATCCAACTTTGTCATACATAAAAATTGTATTAGCAGGAAGGTACAAAAACAGCCTGCAGGCTGTTCCGAAGGCTTGACAAAGGGCAGTGACTGACTCCTTGTGAGCTTTCTGGTGACACTGTCTGAAGGTCTTGTGTGGCTTAGATCACACATAATTCAGTAGTACAAAAGCCCACATGCAAACCCAGAGCTACAAATGAGTATTTGTATATATATATATATGTGTGTGTGTGTGTGTGTGTGTGTGTGTGTATTTATATATGTGTGTATATATATACATATAATATGGCACAATATACCACATACCACGGAGCTGATATCCACTCATCACACTTTCATATAATGATACGATGCTCTGGCTAACCCTGTACTTGTTTTTTCAATGTCTTTTTTCCTGAATGTGTTTTGTTCGTTTATTCACGTAATGATAAAGTATAAGTCATGCGATGCGACACTATTCTGTTTTATCACCAGTATTAAACTTTTTGCTTAAAAGAAGTTTTACTTCTTAAAAAAAAAAAGAGGGCTGGAGAGATGGCTCAGGGGTTAAGATCTGTCTTGCAAGTAGAAGGTCCTGAGTTCAGATTCCAGGTCCCATGTAAAAATGCCAGGCAGAAATGGTAGCATCCTGTACTTCTGTCCCTGGTAAGCAGAGCCTGGGAATCCCAGAGCAAAGCAAGAAGGGGATAAAAGCAATCCAGGATGATTCTGAAGTCACCCTTGGTCCTCCACAGGGACACACAGTGCCCTGTCACACACACACACACACACACACACACACACACACACACACACACGGACGCACACATAGAAGAAATAAATAAAATATTAAAAAAAAGAATAAATTGCTTTCTTAGCTACTCTATTTAGAATAGTCTATTTTCAAATACTGCAAACATACATATATGAAAGGTAACTCACTAGAGCTATATGTATTAATTTCTACTTCATATGTTTTGCTATCATCACTAGATTTCTTCATATATTATACCACTCATGTTATTATTATGATATACTATTACCTGACAGTTATTTTATTTCTCCATGTAATCAAATAATGCTGTGTTGAAATGACTTCCTTAGTTTTGATAAACTCAGCTAATATAAAATATAAGCCTTATATTGTCTACATAGTAGCTTCTGTTATTCTTCATTCTTTGTGCAGATTTTAGTTTTCAGAGGACAGAATGTTCTACATGGCCCAGGTGGACTCCAGTTGGCATTCAAAGAGTCAAGCTACTTCTGGGAACACTTTTGTCTCTAGTTTCATGTGTTTTTCTGAAAGAGCTCTTTCTCCCCTTCATTTTGGAATCCTTTTTCCAGTGACATAAAAGATTAGGTTGATATTTTCTTTAAATATGTCTTTTATCATTCTCCTGTCTTAGGCTTGAATTACTTCTAATGAGAAAGCATTGTCATTTTTCTCTTGCTATTCTGTAGCTTATTAAGGCAAGATTTTTTCAGCAGTGGTGTGCACGTTGTGGCTATGATTAGATGTACGTTTTGGTGTCTGGTTTTATAGTTCTTAAATTTAAAACTACGGAGCTAACCCTTTAAGTCTGACTCATGTATTTCAGCTTCTTAATTCCATGTATATGAGAGCACTTGATATGGTCTAATTAGTAAATGAGTGCTTACTTATTTTGTCCAGATTTTTCCTTCTGTGATTCAGTACAGATGTTTTCTGATTGCCATATCTGTGAATCCACTGGAGAGTCTAATCTGATGTTAAACAATGTAGAAAATGTTTCATCATTGACCTTTGTTCTTTTCATTTCTACAATTCTAGGTAGTTCTTTTCTTCAGGTTCCACGTATTTCCCTTTGCATCTGTGTACCATGACCTTTTGCTCTGGACTACTTGTTACTTTGTCACTGCTCAGTTCCCTCTGTCTTTGAATATCTTTGAATTTTTTTTTTTTTGATGTAATGCCAGACATCATCCAGAGCCAATATCTTATTACCTTCCTAGGATTTGGAATCTTATTTTGTCAGGTCAGACAGTAGAGATGGCTGATAGTTTTAAAGCTCATTCTTAACATTTCAGGGTGGGTTTGAACATCCCTTAGAGTAGGCTAGCCCTTTGTTGAGGCATGGTCCTTCTGTGAGTCTGAGGATTCTGCTTCTGTACTATTGAAGTCTGTGTGTTAGACCTGTGAGTTGAAACTCAGGCATCTCCTGTTTGCAAGTGAACACTGAGGACTGCACAGTTCGCAGGCACCTCACATTATTTCTGACATAAAGAGGGTGGTGTTGCAGAACTCATCTCATTTGTTCAGCAGTCTCATCTCCAGAGTTCTACCTGAAAATTTCATTTGCCTCCATTCTTGTATTTGTTTCTTCTGTGCAGTAAGACTGCTGTGATTTGCTAGGGTTTTCTCCATTTCTGGGCTATTGTCTGGAAGTTACGCCTAAGACAAAAGGTCAAAGGGTTTTTACCATGTCTGCTCATCTTATTTGTCAACTTTTACTGCCCAATGGACTTTTATATTATGGCTCATTTTCTCATTGCTTATGTTGAAAGGAATTTAATGTTCAATGATTAGAAGCAAAAGTCATGTCTTTGTGTGCATACGTGCATGCATATGTTTGTGTGGTTGTGCGCATATGTGCAATGTAGGTGCTTGTGGAGGCTAGCAGTCAGCAACATGTGCTAATTGTGCTGGCTAATCAACTTAAAAATGATAATTCTTATTAATGTTTATTTAGATGTATATTATTGATTGATACATCTCAATATTAATGAATGTAACAAAGTGTATCAGGCCAGGTCCCAGGTCCCAGGTGAGTGAGTCTGCCCAGCCCCCCCCCCTCGCCGGTGCCCCCCCCTATCTCCCAGCCACACCCAGGCGACCTTCAGCTTTGCCTGGACCCTGCCCCAGACCACAACCCCTTTATTCCTACAGCCCTCACCTCCCCCAGACAGGACTTGCTCACGTTTCTCCATCCCTGGAGCTTGGGTGGGCCCTAAGCCAAGTCCCAGGTCCCAGGTGAAGAATTCTGCCATCAACATCAGACCCTCTGAATCTCCGGCCCACCAGGGACCTACGCACGTGGTCCAGGGAAGACACACTGCTACTCAGAATTCAATAGAGTACAAAGGAAACTCAAGCAAAACTCTAAGGGACAAAGGTCATACATCTGGAGTCCTCTACAATCATCCAATCATGTGGGAGAGATTCTTCACATGCAGCCCAAAGATAAGTAAACCTTTTTTTCACGTTACTAATCCTTTCTAGTATCAATTGCTGTAGATCAACTTCTCCATATAGCCACCCCAAAAACACATACAACTCCAGGGAGTACACCACTTACCCTCACACCAAGATACTAAATCGCAAAAGTGCACTACCATACTAATATTCACCCCTTGTCTACTTAACCTGACTTAACTGATATACTAACAAGCCTAATAGCCTCATCTAGGAAATTACAATAACAATAGACAAACATACACAATCCAAGGCAAGCACTAATAATAACTGGCAAGGGTAATAATACCAACTAAATCAGTTCAGTGAAAAACACACAGAAACTGAAAGGTCCTAAGAAACAAAATAACAATGCCCAAGTCAAAGTGCAGACCCATGAGAAACAAAACCCAAGAAGACCAATCCCCCACCAAAAGAATTAACCCCATAATAATGGATTTCGACCAGAACAAATTCACAGAAAATAGCCAAGAAAGCCAGAACCAACATAAGGACTTTCAGAGTATGATCATTACCATGATTAATACTATGAAAGAGGAAATCTGAGAAGAGTTAAACAACCGAATCAACCATTTAAACAGGAACACAACAGGCACTTGTAGTTCAGAAAAACAGTTCAAGAAACAAAAATAGGCATAGAGCAGTTAAAACAGTCTCAGGCAGAGTTTAAAATTGAACTAAAAGACAAGTTATCTTCCACCCAAAACTCAACAAAGAGTCTTATCAGCAGAACAAATGAAGCAGAAAATAGAATTTCAGATCTTGAAGACAAAGTGGGAGAATTAACCAGCTCAATGGAAGAGATTGTTAAAGCCAAAAAGATACTTGAGAGGAACATTCAACAGATATGGGACACCCTGAAGAAGCCTAACATGCGCATTCATGGAATACCAGAGCAAGAATCCCAAAATACCACACCTGAGGAAATATTTCAAATCATCATAAATGAAAACTTCCCACAACTAAAGAATGAGAGGCCTATCCAAATACAAGAGGCATCTCGCACTCCAAACACATATGACCAAAATAGAAAATCGCCACGGCAAATAATAGTCAAAACACTCCACATTCAAGACAAAGAAAAGGTGCTGAGAGCTTCAAGAGAAAAAAAGCAAGTTACTTTTAAAGGTAAAACTATTAGAATAACAAATGACTACTCAATGGAAACAGCAAAAGCAAGAAGAGCTTGGAGAGATGTACTTCAAGTATTAAATGAGCAAAAAATGCCAACCCAGACTGATATACCCAGCAAAACTATCTGTCATGATTGAGGGAGAAAGAAAAGTTTTCCAGCACAAAGACAACTTGAAGGGATACATGTCTACCAAACCAGGCCTTCAAAAAATGCTAGAAATGATACTTAAGCTTGAAGAAAAGAACAAGTGAATCCAGAAGGACAGAAGGAAAGTATAATACCACCAAAGCATAAATATCAAACAATACACTTACAAAACCCACTAAACATAAAAAATGTCCAGAATTAACACACATACCCACACATTCACACATGATTGAATAAATGATAATAATAAAAACATTAAAAAATTTTTTTTAAATAATTTCTTCATTATAACATTAAATGTCAATGGTATTAACTCACCGATTAAGAGACACAGATTACAAACTTGGATTAAAAACCACAATCCAACAATCTGCTGCCTTCAGGAAACTCATCTCATCACAAAAGATAGGCACATCCTAAATATGAAAGGCTGGTCCAAAATATTGCAAGCTAATGGAACCAGGAAACAGGAAGGGGTAGCACTTATGCTTTCGGACAAAGTGGACTTCAAACCAAAGAAAATCATAAGAGACATAGATGGATACTACATTTTAGTCACAGGTACAATTCACCAGGAAGACTTCACAATACTGAACATATATGCACCCAATACAGGCCCCTCCACATTCATTAAAAAAAAACCCTACTGCATCTAAAGGAAGAAATCAACCCCAAACGATAATTCTTGGGGACTTCAACACCGCCCTCTCAACATGGGATAGATCAACAGGTCAAAAGCTTAACAGAGACACTTTGGAACTTAATCAAACCCTTAAAGAAATGGAAATGGACCTTACAGATCTCTATCGAACTTTTCACTCACGCACCAAAGAATACACATTTTTCTCAGCAGCACATGGAACTTTCTCCAAAATAGATCACATATTGGGCCACAAAACGAATCTACACATATACAAATAAGTTGAAATTCTAACCTGTGCCCTATCAGACCACCATGGCCTAAAGCTGAACATCCACAACACAATAAACAAGAGAAAATACACCAACTCCTGGAAACTTAACAATATGATGCTGAATGAGAACTGGATTTAGGAAGAAATTAAAAAAGAAATTCAAGATTTCCTGAAAGCAAACGATAATGAAAATACAACTTACCAAAATCTCTGGTACACAATGAAAGCTGTCCTAAGAGGTAAGTTCATAGCTCTTAATGCCTACATCAAAAAAATGGAAACATCAGAAATAAATAACTTAAAAATACAGCTTAAAGCTTTAGAGAAACTAGAGCAATCTGATCCCAAAAGCAGTAGAAGAGAGGAGATTAGCAAAATAAGGGGAGAAATACCTGAAATCGAGATTAGCAAAACGATAGAGAAAATCAACCAGTCAAAAAGCTGGTTCTTTGAAAAAATCAATAAGATTGATACACCCCTAGCTAAATTAACCAAAAGCAAGAGAGAGAAAACACAAATTAACAAAATTAGAAATGAAAATGGAGGTATCACTACTGACACCGAAGAAATCCAGAGAATTATAACATCATATTTCAAAAATTTGTACTCTGTGAAGTTTGACAACACAAAAGAGATGGATGAATTTCTAAGTAAACACAACTTACCTAAATTGAATCAGGAAGTTGTGAATTACTTAAATAGTCCTATAACATATGAGGAAATCGAAGAAGTAATCTCAAATCTTCCCACCAAAAAATGTCCTGGACCAGATAGATTCAGCACAGAGTTCTACCAGACATTTAAGGAGTTAATAACACCAATACTCCTTAAACTGTTCCATCAAATAGCAAAGGAAGGAACACTACCAAATTCCTTCTATGAAGCTAATATCATTTTAATCCCAAAACCTAATAAAGATTCAATTAGAAAAGAAAACTATAGGCCAATCTCTCTGATGAACACAGACACAAAGATTCTCAACAAAGTCTTAGCAAATCGGATTTAAAAACATATCAAAAAGATCATTCACGGGGACCAAGTAGGCTTCATCTGCAGCACACAAGGTTGGCTGAACATACAAAAATCAATAAATGTAATTCATCATATAAACCAGTCCAAAGTCCAAGACCACATGATACTCTTGATAGATGCAGAAAAAGCTTTTGACAAGATCAAACAGCCTTTTAATAATTAAAACGCTAGAGACAGTAGGACATAAGAGGGATTTAAATCGGCAAGGAAGAAGTCAAGCTATCCCTATTTGCAGATGACATGATCTTATACCTGAGTGATCCCAAAAACTCCACCAGGAAGCTCCTGGAACTAATTGAGAAGTTCAGCAGGGTGGCAGGATACAAAATAAATGTGCAAAAATCAGAGGCCTTCCTATATGTCCAGAATGAAAAAAGTGAAAAAGCCTTGAGGGAAACAATCCCATTTACTATAGCCCCTAAAAAAAAGAAATACCTTGGTATAAACCTAACCAAGGAGGTAAAAGACCTTTACAATGAAAACTTTAAAACCCTAAAGAAAGAAATTGCAGAAGACATCAGAAGGTGGAAAGACATCCCATGTTCCTGGATTGGCAGAATCAACATTGTAAAAATTACCATCCTACCAAAGGCAATATACAAATTCAATGTTATACCGATTAAAATCCCAAAGCAATTCTTTAAAGAAGTTGACCAAACAATCTCAAAATTCATATGGAGGCACAAAAGACCCAGGATAGCAAAGACAATCCTGAGTAACAAAAACACTGCTGGAGGTATTACCATACCAAACCTTAGTCTATACTACAAATCCATAGTTATAAAAACAGCCTGGTACTGGCTCCAAAAGAGACACACAAATCAATGGATAAGGGTTGAAGAACCAGATATAAGCCCACAAAAATACAGCCATTTGATCTTTGACAAAGAGGCCCAAAGAATCCAATGGAAAAAGAACAGCATCTTCAACAAATGGTGCTGGCAAAACTGGATCTCCACATGCAGAAGATTAAAGCTGGACCCGTACTTGTCACCATGTACAAAACTTAATTCCAAATGGATCAAGGACCTTGATATCAGGCCAGAGACTATAAAAACCATATTTGAAAGGATAGGGAACTCCCTCGAGCTGATTGGGCTAGGCCGACATTTCCTAAACAGACATCCAATGGCACAGTCACTGCTACCAACTCTCAACAGTTGGGACCTTGTGAAATTAAAGAGCTTCTGTTCAGATAAAGAGATTGTAACACAAGCTCAAAGGCAACCCACAGAATGGGAGAAAATCTTCACTAACCACATATCTGATAGAGGTCTATTATCCAGAGTGCACAAAGAACTTAGAAAGTTAAACACCAAGGAAACCAATGGAGCAATTAAAAAATGGGCCCTGGAACTTAAAAGAAGTTTTATGAGGGTGAAATTAAAATGTCTAACAAATATCTTAAAAAATGCTCCACTTCTTTAGCCATCAGGGAAATGGAAATCAAAACTTCCCTGAGATATCATTTCACCACGGTCAGGATGGCAAAAATCCACAATATAAACAACAACAAATGCTGGAGAGGATGTGGAGAGAGGGGAAACTCTCCTACATTGCTGGTGGGAATGCAGGCTCACACAGCCACTCTGGCGAGCCGTCTGGAGATTCTTAAAGAAATTAAAGATTGAAATGTCATATGACCCTGCTATTCCACTTCTGGGAATAACCCCACATACAGCAGAGGTTCACCTCGATAGCACAAGCACGACCATGTTCATAGCAGCACTGTTTACAATAGCAAAGTCATGGAATCAACCCAAATGTCCAACAGTTGACGAGTGCATAAAGAAATCGTGGTACATCTATACAATGGAGTACTACTCAGCCATCAAAAATGATGAATTACTGGAATTTGCTGGGAAATGGATGTCATTAGAAACAATTATATTAAGTGAAGTATCCCAAACCCAGAAAGTTAAGCGCCATATGTACTCCCTAATAGGTGGCTCCTAGTACCAAACTCACCCAGCCCACATTGAGACACTCAAAGGTAAACCCATGTAATACAGTAATTGCAAGGATTATGAACAGGAGGTATGGGGTTGGAGGGCCATACCAGACACAAGGAGAGAGGGGACCATGTTATAGCAGAGAAAATAGGCCTCCAAGGAATGCAAGTAAGTAATGTGACACCTGGTTAAGTTCACAGACGTTTGTTCCTGATCATGTACAACTGAGGGGGTATGATCTCACCAGAAGGGGAGGGCATGTAGTCTGGCAGATTAAAAAGTAACCATTTTGCAAATGGGTGATTGACCCCTCCCTCACTGTGGTTTCCTACTTTTATTACATCTACCTTTGCATGGGCTCTTATAACAAGACTTTAGTTTAACAGCTTTTTGTCTCTGGCCAGGGGGTGACATACAATACTCATCAGGATGGAGTGAAGGGCATTGCAGGAGCAGCAAAACTGCAAAAGAAAATCAACAAACCATAATCCAGAACTTCAGAGACTCTATATCAACCACCTAGAACTAGGCCAGCCTAATCTCTCCCCATCCTGAAGCTCAGGGAAATTTGAGGAAGAGGGGGCGGTAAGATTGTAAGAGCAAAAGGATGGGAGGAGCAATGATTTGCAAGATACTCCACACAAGTTAGGGCCGAAGCAATCACAACTGGACTTTGCATGCCCTGGGCAATGTCCAACACACTATTGACCCCACAAAGTCTAACATTTGCTAAAGGCACCAAGATCCTTGGAGGCAAGGGATTGACAGTCACAGTAGTGTTCCTATGTTTAAGGGGAACACAGGAAAGGTTTCAGGGAAATGCCACTGGGTCCTTGTACGTCATCGGAGAGGAGAGCCCAGAGGAGAGACTGGCAGGCACATTAAAGGATTCTCCGGAGATTTGGGGGGGAGAGTCACTGGGGAATGGGGAGGGAGGAGTGAGGGGAGGGGGAGCAGGGAGTTCGGGGGGGAGGAGGAGGGAGGGAGGGAACTGGTATACCTACTAAGTTTGTATGAGTAGAAATGTTTTTAAAAAAAACAAAAAAAACCCAAAGTGTATCAATAGTGCTATTTATTAAGACTACATTATATAATAGGAAAATTTTTAAAATATTGCATGTTTGCATACATACCATATTATCAAAATAAGAATCTTAAACAAAAAACAGAAGCCATAATAGTAACAATGTAGAAAAAATTACTCTCTTAATCACCTTCTTCAATTACTGTTTTTAATTGGTCTATGTGTATATTAGTTATATGGGCATAGATATTCAGCAATTTCATTTCATATATACTAAATTATATCTTTCTACTTTTATGTATTTATTTTTTGTTAAGGAATATTTCTTAAACCAGCATTATTTTAATAGTGGCCTAGTATTTCATTGATTAGATCTATCATAATTTACCTACAATTTTTCCTGATGGTGGATGTATATTTCCTGCAGTTATTTGTCATTGCAAACAGTATAATTAGCAGCTTTTCAGGTATTGTGTTTTCATGTACCACAAATTTCATTGTATAATTTGTACAAAGTAGCAATAAAAACATACCCCAAGCTAGGTAAAGAACAAGGGATCCTTCAACACAATAAGTTCTTTATTGCTGCACAATAATTTGCATCTTCCTAGTTCAAATTATTATAATAAATTTTAGACACAGAAAATTACCTCTAAACATTAACACTGTTTTGTAACTCAACCATGTCTCTTTTCAACTGGCTCTGTATGTAAGATGTGGTAATAATAAGGTAAAAATGCTTTTATTAAGAAAAGAAATTACATTCTTGCACTTATATGACCTTTGGGTTAGAAAAAGAATTGTGTACGTGTGTGCTCACATACGTGTGTGTGTGCATGTGAGCACCGTATGTATGTGTAAAAATAGTACTTTCTTAAATGAAAAGCCAAGTTCTTGTTTGTTTTTCCTCATTTCTTTAATTTACTGTGCAATTCATTACATCAGCTGTTTGCATTCACCAGAAAATTGCATTTCTCTTGCTTTTATTTTCTCATTAAGTTGTCCTTGGACACCACCTCTCACCAGAAACTCACATGGGGTTTTTTAATGGCATCGTAGCTTCCTGTTCATAGCATTATGGCTGCAGCAAGTTATCCCTGGCCACATGTATTCTTTCATATGTCAAGAAAAAGAAATCAGCTTTCCCAAGGAATAATTGTGGGTCATGAAGTCTTTCAAATCCATTGCTCCAATTAACATCTTTGTGCACTGTTCCCAACAGAAGCCTGAAAACATTATTATTATTATTTATTTTTATTACATTTTTTTGCCTAGGTATACAAGCTGAATAGGTACCCCCCCTTCATCTCCTTCCTCCTTCCCTTCCCCCCTGTTGTTTCCCATTTTACTTTCTCTCCTTCCCACTCTCCCTTCTCCCTCTCACTCCTTTTCTTTCCTTCCTCCTCTCTTTATGCTTCCTGCTTTCTCCTTCCCAACCTCCAGAGCATCTGTTTATGTGGGCGCTAAATTTCTCTCAGTCGTCTACACTAGTGAGACATAAATTGGGGCCCTTTACTGGGGTGCCCACTAGTACGGGAACTCTATTATGACTGTTTAACCCTTGCCCCTAAGGATCCTGCTGTCTGAAGACTTTTCCCCTGTCACCTGTGTAGACTTTGGGGGGTTGTTGATATGTCAACCACTGTGCAGGTCAGATAACGTCCAATCACTTTGTGACTATATCCTGGCTGCTGCAGCCTTGATTTGTGTGGAGTATTTTGGATATCATTGGTCCTCCCCATCTTTAAGCTCTTACAATCTTGCCGCCCTCCTCTTCCGCAAGGTTCCCTGAACTTTAGGATGGGGAGAGATTTGCTGTTCTGGCTCAGGGTGAATATTATAGGGTCTTTAATATTCTGAATTATGGGTTGGTCTTGTTTTCAGTTTTGCTGTTTCTGCACTGCCTTTAGCTGCATCCTGATTGGTTGTTGAGGTCATCTCCTAACCAAAGATAAAAGACTGTTAAAACAAAGATCTTGATATAAGAGGAGACTCAAAGTCAGATGGAAGAATAGGAGTAGGACACAATAGTGAGAGGGGGTGCAGTTTGGGCACCGACAAACTGCCAGTCCTATATCCTCCATGACTGGGAAGATCAAACCTGTTTAGTTCCAAGTGAACAGGAAGGAAAGTGAGAGTAAGCTGCATCAGATGTCTCATTACTTACGTGTAGTAAATACCATAGTCTAATTTCTCTATTGATGTGTGTTTTGTCTCCATTCTTTTGAAGTCTTCTTTCCCCTTTCCTCCTCTTTATAATCCTTTGTGATTATAGTGGATATTAAGAGATTTACCTTTGAGTGTGTCATTAAGTGGGTTTGGAACTAGGATCCACATAATGGGGAGTATATACAGCATCTAACTTTCTGTGTCGGGGGTACTTCACTCAATATAATTTCTAGTAATTCATTCATTTCCCAGAAAATTTCATTAATTCATATTTTTTGATGGCTGAGTGTTATTCCATTGCATAAATGTACAATTTTATATTATCCATTTGTCAATTGTTGGGCATTTGGGTTGATTCCATAACTTTGCTATTGTAAACAGTGCTGCAATGAACATGGTTGTACTTGTGTCACTGTAGTGAATTATTGTGTTTTGGAGAATTATTTCCAGGAGTGGTATAGCAGAGTCATATGGAATTTCAATTCTTAACACCAGAGTGATTATATAAACCTACATTCCTACCAGCAATGAATGAGAATTCCCTTTTCTTCACATTGTGTCCAGCATTTGGTGTTGTTTGTATTGTGGATTTTCACCATCCTGACCAGGGTGAGATGATATCTCAAGATAGTTTTGATTTGAATTTCCCATATGGCTAGGGATGTGGAACATTTTTTAAGATATTTGTTAGAAATTTCAATTTTGCCCCTGGAAAACTTTCTTTTGAGTTCTGAGGACCATTTTCTAATTGGGCTATTTATTTCCTTGGTGTTTAATTTTTAAAGTTCTTTGTGCACTCTGGATAATAAAGCTCTATTAGATGTGCGGTTGGTAAAGATTTTTCTCTCATTCTGTGTTGCCTTTTTGCTCAGTTTATAATCTTTTTAGCTGAATAGAAGCTCTTTAATGTCACAAGATCCCATTTGTCGAGTGTTGGTTATAGTGCCTGTGCTATTGAGTTTCTGTTTAGGAAATGTTGGCCTATGCCAGTCCTCTTGAGGGAGTTCCCTACTGTTTCAACTAGGGTTTGTATAGTCTCTGGCCTACTGTTCAGATCCTTTATCCATTTGGAATTAATTTTTGTGCATGGTGACAAGTATGGGTCCAATTTTAATCTTCTGCATGTGGATATTCAGTTTTGTCAGCACCATTTGTTGAAGATACTGTTCTTTTTCCATTGAGTTTTTGGGCCCCTTTGTCAAAGATCAAATGGCTGTAATTATGTGGGTTTATATCTGGGTTTTCAACCCTAATCCATTGATCTATGTGTCTATTTTGGAGCCAGTACCAAGCTGTTTTTATTATTATTGGATTTGTAGTGTAGATTAAGGTTTGGTATGGCGATACCTCCAGCAGTGTTTTTGTTACTCAGGATCGTTTTTGCTATCCTGAGTCTTTTGAGCTTCCATATGAAGTTTGAGATTATTTGGTCAATTTCTTTAAAGAATTGCTTTGGGATTTTAATTGGTATAACATTGAATCTGTATATTACTTTTTGTAGGATGGTCATTTTTATAATGTTAATTCTGCTGATCCAGGAGCATCTGAGATTTTCCCAGTTTCTGGTGTCTTCTGTAATTTCTTTCTTTAGGGTTTTAAAGTTTTCATTATAAAAGTCTTACTTCTTTGATTAGATTTATACCAAGGCATTTCATTTTTTTTAAGGGGCTATAGTAAATGGGATCGTTTCTCTTAGGACTTTTCCACTTTTTTCATTCTTGGTGTATAGGAAGGCCACTGATTTCTGCACATTTATTTTGTAACCTGCCCCTCTGCTGAACGTCCGCGTTAGTTCCACGAGTTTCCTGGTAGTGTTTTTAAGATATCTCAAATACAGGATCATGTTGTCTGAAAACAGAAATATCTTGAATTCTTCTTTTCCCTGAATCCCTTTTATCTCTCTCCTTTGTCTTATGGCTCCAGCTAAGATTTCAAATACAATATTGAATAGAAATGTGAGAGTGGACAGCCTTGTCTAATTCCTTATTGAAGCGGGAATGCTTCAAGTTTTTCCTCATTTAGTATAATCCTTGCTGTTGGCTTGTTGTATACAGCTTTTATTATGTTGATATAAGTTCTTTCCACTCCACTGTCTTTAGGGTTTTGATCATAAAAAAGATGTTGGATCTTGTCAAAAGCTTTTTCTGCATTTATTGAGAGTATCATGTGGTTTTGGATTTTTATTTGGTTTATATGATGGATTATATTTATTGATTTGTGTATGTTGAGCAAACCTTGTGTGCCTGGGATAAAGCCTACTTGATAACAGTGAATGATCTTTTTGATATGTTTTTGAATCTGATGTTCTAAGATTTTGTTGAGAATCTTTGCATCTGTGGTCGTCCAAGAGATTGGGTACAGTTTTCTTTTTTAAATGTATTTTTATTAAGTTTTGGGATTAGAACAACATTAGCTTCATAGAATTTTGAAGTGTTCTTTCCTCTGCTATTTTATGGAATAGTTTAAGAAGTAGTGGTATTAGTTGTTCTTTAAATGTCTAGTAGAACTCTGTGCTGAATCTATCTGGTCCAGGACATTTTTTACTGGGAAAATTTGAGATTCCTTTATTAATTTCCTCATTTGTTATAAGACTGTTTAAATAATTCAAAGCTTCCTGATTCAATTTGGGTAAGTTATGCTTACTCAGGAATTTATCCATTTCTTTTGTGTTATAAAATTTCACAGAGTATACGTTTTTGAAATATGACCTTATAATTCTCTGAATTTCTTGGGTATCAGTTGTGATAACTACATTTTCATTTCTAATTTTGTTAATTTGGGTTTTCTCTCTCTGGATGTGGTTTAATTTACCTAGGGGTGTGTCAATCTTATTGATTTTATGAAAGAACCCAGACTTTTGAATGGTTGATTCTTTGTTTTGTTTTCCTTATCTCAATTTCGGATATTTCTCTTCTGATTTTGCTAATCTCCTCTCTTCTACTGCTTTTGGGATTGGATTGCTCTTGTATCTGTAAAGCTTTAAGCTACACTGTTAAGTTATTTATGTTTCCATTTTTTTGATATAGGCATTGAGAGCTTTAAACTTACCTCTTAGGACAGGTTTCATTGTGTCCCATAGATTTTGATATATTGCATTTTCATTATCATTTGCTTCTAGGAAATCTTGAATTTCCTTTTTGATTTTTTTAAGCTCATTTCTCATTCAGCATTATAGTGTTTAATTTCCAACAGTTAGTGTATTTTCGGCTATTTGTTGTGTTGTGAATGTCAAGCTTTAGTCCATGGTGGTCTGACAGGGTACAGGTATAATTTCAACTTTCTTGTATATGTGGATATTCATTTTGTGGTCCAATATGTGGTCTATTTTGGAGAAAGTTCTGTGGGCTGCTGAGAAGAATGTGTATCTCTTGGTGCTTGGAAGGTTTGAAAGAGATCTATTAGGTCCATTTCAGTAAGGGTTTGATTTAGTTCCAACATATCTCTGTTGAGTTTTTGGCCTGTTGATCTATCCCATGTTGAGAGTGCAGTATTGAAATCTCCAAGTATTATCATTTTGGGATTGATTCTTGTTTTAGACATTGTAGTGTTTGCTAAATAAATGTGGAGGAACCCATATCAGGTTCATATATATTCAGTATTGTGAAGTCTTCCTGGTGAATTGTTTCTGTGACTAAAATGTAGTATCCTTCTGTATCTCTTATGATTTTCTTTGGTTTGAAGTCCACTTTGTTGAAGACATTATTAAAACAAAGCAGGAAGTTGGATTTTGTTATGCAAAGGCTCTGGATAGATACACAAGAGTCTGGACGTGGAATAATTCATAGCTCCTTGAAAGTCAAGACCACTGTGGATTTTCTCAAGACTGATTATTCATTGTTTTTTAATTCCTTATCAAGTCCCACAGAGCTCCCCAACCTTGCTGACGCCACAGTGTTCCTTTTACAGCAATGACCCCAAGCGTTCAGAAGTGTTTGTCTGAGACATGCCTCAGGATAGGGAGTACCAGAGCTGGGCTCTCTGTTGATGGTCCTCCAGATTTGCTGTCCAGCCACGCAGCACAGCACATGCTGACAGTGAGCAATGGTGCATTGTGACAAGCAGACAGAGGGGAGAGAGTCTCAGGCATTTGCTGAAAAGCTGATGGCAGCAGGTGGCCATGGGAAAATTAGTAAGGGGTACTTGAGGATTTTTATCTGTGGACCCCCTACTTGCTTTATAATTTCCACAGAATGTGTGGTAAACTTGGGTTGATCAACAACGGTGTTGGCCAAATACATGGAACTCCCTGAACAGAGCTTGAGGTCAAGTTCTGCTAGCTGCTGAGCTATGCAGAGGTAGCTGAGAGCAAACCATTGCTGTCAGTGCCTGGATGTGAAACATGCACAACACGGATGGTATAAAACAGTCTGAGGAGCTTGTGTTGCAAACAGACAGTGGAAGTCAGAACCTTAAGGCCTTAAGATAGTCTGATAAAAGGGCCAGAGCTGATTGGCTGAATATACTGGTTTGTTTTTCTTTCCCTTCCTCCACCCCTTCAATGTTCCACTTGGATGAGTCATAGCCTACAGTTTGGTGCTTCTTAAAGTTTGTTATCCTTTGGAATCATCTGGAGAGCTTCAATAAACATTGCTGTCTGCTACTTACCCATCATCTGCCTCAGTTAATATCAGCGATGAAGAGTGTGTGTGCTTTAGGCATCAGGACCTGTAGAAGCTTCCTCGAAGAAGGGAGGGCATAGCTCAGTTAGAAGATTGGTTGCCTAGCAACAGTGAAGCCCAGGGCTCCTCCCTCAGCAATATGTAAACTCAATCTGTTACTGTATGCCTGCAATTCCACAATTTAGGTGGCGAAGGCCTGAGAATCAGAAGTTCAAAATTGTCATCAGCAACATATCAAGTTTCAGGCCAACTTGGACTACCAGAGATCTTCTGTCAAAAAAAAAAAAAGTTTCTAAATACCAAGAAAACAAGTGTATCAATTACAAGTGGGCCTTAGAACAAAATAGGGATTTTGCACAAAAAGAAATTAATATGTCAAACAAATATCTTAAGAGATGCTCAACTTCCTTGGTCATCAGAGAAATGCACATTAAAACTACCCTGTGATACCATCTTACCCCAATCAGAAATTGCTAAGATTAAGAATACAAATAACAGCGAATGCTGGAGAGGATGTGGAGAAAAAGGAACATTTATTCACTGCTGTTGGAAGTGAAAAATAATACAACCTCTTTGGAGATTAGTGTGGTGGTTCTTCAGAAAGTTAAAATGGAACTGCCGTATGAACCAGTTATACCACTTCTAGGAATATTCCCAAAAGGCTCTACATCTTATTACAAAGACACTTGTTCATCTATGTTCATTGCAGCACTTACAATAGCAAGAAAAAGGAGCAAGTCAACATGCCCATCAACAGAGGAATGGGTAATGAAAATGTGGGACATATGTACAATGGAATACCATCCAGCTGTCAGGAAGGATGAGATTATGAAATTTGCTGCTAAGTGGATGAAACTAGAATATTTAATACTCAGCGAAGTATCTCAGACACAGAAAAGCAAACATCACATGTTCTCTCTTACACGTAGATGCTAGCACTGATCTCCTGACTGAAATATTTGTTTTGGAATTACTGTAAGAGTCAGAAAATTAGAAAGGAATCAAGGAGTGTGTAGGTGGGTAGGAGTGGTCAGGGTGAAACCTTTTGAGGGAGATTAACAGGATACCATGGCAAGTAGGGTGAGGGAGGGAATAATGGGAATAAAAACCTAGGGAGGGCATGAGGGGGATAAGATATAGGAGGGGTTGAGAGACTTAAAAAAACCCTAGATTGCGGAATGGAACCCCATAGGAACTTCCTATGTTATTAATCTGTCAAAAACATTTATTTTTAAAAAAGGAGCAATTATGGACAGTCCCTGTGCAGAGAAGCACAGAGAGAAGAAACAGCAAAACAAAAAAAGAAAAGAAAAGAAAAAAGAAAAGAAAAGAAAAGAAATGCCTTGAGCTGGTCCATTTAGAACCCAACGACAATTAAAACTATACTAGAAGTAGCAGAAATGTGACACTTCCTGATAAGTTGTTGTTCAGAGAGGTCTCAAAAGTCCCTGAACATTATAGGCTTTTGCCATTGCTCTTGGTTGCCTGCCAAAAACCTGACAGTAGGACCTCATTACTGAAGATGCAACACATATGGGTCACAGGATATGGGCAAAATGTATCAACTGGAACTGGTTTGATAGCTCCCCCCTTGCTGGAGAGCTTACACAGTACCAAGGAACACTGTAGAAGTTACTGGGGGAGAAAATTAATCAAAGGTCTCATCAACCTGGGAGAGCAGCAAGTTACAATAAAAATCACCATGGCAACAGGTGACCACCAGTGCAATAGTTGGCATCAAGGAGACAGCCAACAGCTTTCTGATTGGATTTAAGTTCTGCTTGTCAAAAATGGAATACATTCCTGTTACTGTTAATTAGAACAAGAAGCTATAAAATGGAAGGAATAGATATGAACTTTTAGCTAGGAAGACAGCACACCAAACTGCTCTTTAAATAGCTGTTATTATACCCATAGATTGGAAGAACACTCAGCACTCAACCTAGAAGCTGCCTTCTACAACAGAAGGTGTTTATTACTGAAAAACACGACTTGGCAAAATACAGAAAATGAGAGTCTATAGACCCTAAACTGCTTGTCCCTAAACAAGCCATGTAAGTTTCACCTACCCCCACCCCAAGGCTCAGGGAACATGGAGGAAGAGGGGGTGGCAAAATTGTAAGAGCTTGAAGTGGCAAGGTGGTGGGCCATGGATTATCTCCTGAACATGATATAATAGTGATTTACAAGATTTCATGGCAAGTATGTATACTTACACAAGAATCACACAGGAACTGTCTTATCAGTATCTTATCATTACGGAAGAAAGACCTCAAGAAGCACCACACCTCTCCGAGAGACTGATGAGGACTAATGGTGATGAGGAAATAAAGGAGAATGCTTTCCTTAATGGTACATCCAGTAATTTAGGATGCTTGCTGGAGAGTCTAAGATGCTTGCTGGAGAATGAGTCAGTTCAGGCCTAAGTAATCATAGATTTAAACTAAGATCTGAAAATAAGAGGGAGTCATGCAGGGGGAGATGAAGGATTGTAAGGGGAAAAGGAAGGGGGAAGAGATTGGGGACTAAGGGTTGAAAAATATTATACAGTCACTATATTCATGTATTAAAAATGAAGATGGGAACAATTTTCCTGTATGTTATCTTTGTTGTTCATGTTGCTTGCTTATATTGAATCAACTGTCCTGCTAGCTCTACATTTGAAATGATCTTGGTGTATGTTTTCATCTTCTTGTATTCTTTTTGTGTTTTATTCAGAAAAATAAACTTAACTTTCTTGGCAAATCCCTCTTCCTGGTAGTTATGAAGATGTTCTTTTGCTCCTCTCCATAGTGGCATATGAAATTTAACTGGAGTTTTTTGGAGACCACTCCTTATTTGCATACAGCCTGTGAATCTAACTGTATGGATTTTAAAAAAGTGGTTTGGTGATAAGTTGAAATTGTGAACCCATCCCTTGACCTGCTTGTTTGGGACCCAAGGAAAGACCTCTGATGAGGCTTGTATATTGTTCTTCTCTCAGCTTTAGATACATCTTCTGAAATAGAGCAAATCTGTTATGAAAATGCAGATTCCAGATTTAGTCCCATCTGTCTGTGCCCTATCCCCCAAGACAGGTTTCCTGATTTTCTCCCACTATCTAAAGAGCATATTAGATACTTTGTCAGCCATGGTATTCTCCCTAGAAAATAGCTATTGGGTCAGGGTGTGATAAGACCCCAGGCATACTAAGTATAGAAGTTTCAGTGGTAGAATGGGATATAAGCTCTTCATGACTATATTGCTAACCAGCCCACTGTTTCACATCATTAGCATAACAAATGCTTTTATATTATCTCAAGAGTGAGTAAGAGTCAGTATTCATGTCCTCTGAAGTATCCCCTGGAGTTGGCTGCTCACATCCAGGCTCAATCACATGGCTGGTGGCAGACTTCTAGTTCAGGTTAGGCATTCCTCAGCATCTTGAATTGTGGGAACCAGTTCCCACTCATGCACTCATTCACTCACTCACACACACAGCTGCTGGCTGTGATGAAAGCAGGTTCCAGCTGTCCCCACCTCCGCCTCTACCCCCAGAGACTCGGCACAGGACAGGGAGATTGTCAGAAGCAGATCTCTCTTTATTGGGGGGGAGAAAAGGAACTTTTATAGACAAAGGCCACCAAGGAGCGAAATGGGCATCCAATTGTGTCACAAGGTCAAGACATCCTACAGGTACTAATGGTCAAGTTCAAGGTCACTCAGCACAGGAGGCAGGTAGATATCTGAAAGCCAATTAGGGCTCTCTGGAAGTGATCAGGTTACACCCAAGACCCTTGCCTTCAGCACCATCTTTAGTCCCGTCGTGCTGGGCCATGCCCTGGGGCAAATCCTGGGCAGGGCCCAACATTGAATTCCTTGTTCTGTGGGATGGTTCAAATAGCTCATCATGATATGACAATTGTTATCTCAGTCTGGATGTCAGGAAACAGATGGGAAGATAATAGGATGGGAGGGGACAGGAAACAGAGACAGGAAAATAAAGGAAAAAGAGGGAGAGGAAGGAAGAGAGAGAGAACAAGAAGAAAGAAGAGAGGGGAAGGGAGATGAAAGGGAAGGGAGGGGAAGGAGAAGAGAACTGGAGGAAGAGGAGGAGAGGAAAGGAGAGAAAAAGAGAAGAGAGAAGATAAGAGAGGAGAGGAAAAGGAGAGAGGAAGGTGGAAGCTGCAGTGATTTTTAATAAATCTTAAATGTGGCATAAACCATTATTCCTGCAGTCGTTTATTGGTCACACAGAGCAGATCTAGCACAATGTAGAAGGAAATGTCTAGTGTCAATACTAGCAGGTGAGATTATTAAGCATCATCTTGAAGACTGGCTCCCGTAGCTGGACTGAACCAAGGATAGCAGGGATTTCATGCATTTTAGAGATATTTGCCCCCTGCACCCACTAAACATTTTCTTCAATTGTCTAATTACTAGTTACCTTTAAAAGGGGTATGTTCTCTGGAGCAGCTGTCTAAGATTCATAAAACCCATCCATTCTGATGGTCACTTACAAGATGCCTAATGTGGAAAACATATTTCTCTAGTGATAAATGAGCCATATTAGCTATTCATTATCTGTTTTCCCTTGGTTTATTTGAAATATAAGCGATTATTCCAGTTTGTATCTGACCTTCATCTACCTCTTAGATTCAGAATCTCCCCTACAATTCACTTCCAATTTTCATCCACCATCCGAATGCACCAGGTCATGCCTTGCCATATACTATTCTGGTAGACAGAAACCCATTGATCACTCCAGGGCTTAGGATGACACTAAATCTAGGTTTTGATACCACTGCTGAGTTGGATAGGAGAGGACTGTAGAGACCTTTATCTCCTAATGTAGGGGCTCATTTTTGTTGTTGTTACTGACATAGTTTGGATTTAGAATCCCTCCCCCCTCTGGCAGCAAGGCCATAGGTCAAGTGTTTGAGGTGGTAGAAACTTTAAGAGGTAAAGACTAATGGGGGAATTTAGGTCATGCTCTCGAAAGGGCTTTTGGGACATGGGCCTCTTCATCTTCCACTTCTGCATGACAGGGTGAAGAGTGTAGTTCAGCTACATGCTCCTACCCTACTGTGCCATCTCCCCGTAGATCTAAAAGCAACAGACTGACTGATCGTACCCAGAAGCCACTAAATTTTTAAGTCCAGGTAAACCTTTCTCTTTATAATTTGATTATCTGGGTATTTGCTAAGGTAATGGAAAACTAATTAATGCCATTGTTATTCAATTATTTTAGTTTTTAATTCTATAAAAAACAATTTTACTGTGACATAATGGACAAATAATGAACCTTAGATAATCAATGAAAAAACTGATTAGCTTTAACATACTTACAAATATGACTTGTGTGTACACACTCAGGAAATGATCATTAAGATTATGATAATGAATGTGTTCCACTGATCCTGAAACTTTCCTTGTGGCCTTTGCAATCCCTCCTACCCAACCTGCCTTGGCCTTTCAGCCCTGAGAAGCCACTGATACTCTTGCTGTCACTGAAGATGAGTTTGCATTTTCTACAACATAGTTTCCTGATCTTGACAATATCGACTTTTTGGATCAGGTACATTTTTTTTTTGTCATAGAGGACTGTTTTGTGCATGGCAAAATGTTTATCAACATTGACGGCCTGTCTTCACCAAATACAAGTAGTAACCTCACCCCAGCACTAAAAACATAAAACATTACCCAACATTTCCAAGTGTCCCTTGCTGTACCAGTTAAGTGCAGATATTAGCCTGACTATTAAGTGTTGAGTCTTTATCTATCTATCATCTATCTATCTATCTATCTATCTATCTATCTATCTATCTATCTATCTATCTATCTATCATATATCAATCTGTCTGTCTGTCTTTCTGTGTGTACCAGAGGGTACTTGAAAATGTGTGCTTATGGAGGTCCAAGGATAACTTCTGGAATCATCCTGGTTGGTTCTACTTCCTTATTTCTCTTGCTCTAAAGTTTCTTGGGGTCTGTTTTCCAGGGTCAAAAGTGCAAGACACTGCCATTTCCACCCAGCATTTTTATGTAAGATCCGGGGATCTAAAGTCAGGTGGTTTTTCTTCTGAGGCAAAGGCATTAACTTCTGAGCCATCTCCCCAGCCTGAGAATTAAACCTTTAGGCACACCTATGAACAATTATTTAACTAAAGCAAGCCCTGAACAAGCCTGTTTATCTAATTAGTGCAGAAGACCCAGCCCATAGTGGGTAGGACCATTTCCTGTGCAGGTGGATAAGATGGCAGAATGACTCTCAGCTCTTCCTGTGGATGTATCACCAGTTTTCTCAGCTTCTCGTACTGCTGTGAGCTCTCCTGAAATGCTGATGAACTGTAACCAGAAACTTGTAAGCCAAAAAAATGAGCCCCTTATTCCCCTAAATAATTGGGGTCCTATATTCATTCAACATAGGACTATGGGACTAACACAGATGTGAAGAATTCTTTTTCTCGTTTCTGAAGCACTATTCCAGAGTTCTATATAAATGGAACCATGTTTTTCTCAGCATAATTATTTGGAGTTTTATACCATGGATATCTTTTTCATTAAGCTACCTGATTGACATGAATGCTTTGTTGCTACAATAGGCAAGTTTGTACATTGTTGTATAATGAAAGACCTTTATTCCTGCGGGTGTCAGCTGCAAGTGGAACCATAGCAAGCAAAGAGGAGTTGAGCATCCAGGGTGGATTTTCGATCTACCCCTTGTCCCTGATCACAACCATTCACGGTCACATCCTTGTCGTTCCCTCGGGTCTCGGTCGGTCGGGGGTCCCGCCCCGGCCCCCCACCCCCGTAGTGGAAGGGAGAGTTGGGGGATTCCGGTGCCCCCGCCGTGCGGTTAAGGGGCCAGGGGGGGGAGGGGAGTGTTGAAAGTGAAACACGGGCCGCACCCCTTCTCACACACCGACAGGGACACACACTTGCGCACCTCCCTTTTTCAAATTTTTTAAAAAAAAAAAAAGATTCAGTTTCCAAGGCTGGCTGGAGACACTAAACCTCTGCCTGGAAAGCAGAAAGGTCCTGAGTTCAGAAATGGTGGCGGCCTGCACTTCCGATCCTGCAAGGTGGAACCAGAGCAAAGCAAAGAGGTTTTGAGCAATCCAGGGTGATTTTCGAACTCACCCTTGGCCCTTCACAGTCACGGTCACAGACAGTGAGTGCCCTCTCTCTCTCTCCACACACACACACACCCACAACACCCAACACGTGCGCACACTGTGCACCATTTAATTTTTTAAAAATTATTAAAAAAAAAAAGATTCAGTTTCCAAGGCTGGCTGGAGACACTAAACCTCTGCCTGGAAAGCAGAAAGGTCCTGAGTTCAGAAATGGTGGCGGCCTGCACTTCCGATCCTGCAAGGTGGAACCAGAGCAAAGCAAAGAGGAGTTTGAGCAATCCAGGGTGATTTTCGAACTCACCCCTTGGCCCTTCACAGTCACGGTCACAGACATCCCAAAACCTAATAAAGATTCAATTAGAAAAGAACACTATAGGCCAATCTCTCTGATGAACACAGACACAAAGTTCTCAACAAAGTTCTTAGCAAATCGGATTTAAAAACATATCAAAAGATCATTCACGGGGACCAGTAGGCTTCATCTGCAGCACACCAGGTTGGCTGACATACACAAAAATCAATAAAGTAATTCATCTATAAAACCAGTCCAAAGTCCAAGACCACATGATACCTTGATAGATGCAGAAAAGCTTTTGACAAGATCAAACAGCCTTTAATATTAAAACGCTCAGAGAACAGTAGGACATAAGAGGGTATTTAAATCGGCAAGGAAGAAGTCAAGCTATCCCTATTTGCAGTGACATGCTTATACCTGAGTGATCCCAAAAACTCCACCAGGAAGCTCCTGGAACTAATTGAGAAGTTCAGCAGGGTGGCAGGATACCAAACAAAATGTGCAAAATCAGAGGCCTTCCTATATGTCCAAATGAAAAAAGTGAAAAAGCCTTGAGGGAAACAATCCCATTTACTATAGCCCCATAAAAAAAAGAAATACCTTGGTATAAACCTAACCAAGGAGGTAAAAGACCTTTACAATGAAAACTTTAAACCCTAAAGAGAAAATTGCAGAAGACATCAGAGTGGAAAGACATCCCATGTTCCTGGATTGGCAGAATCAACATTGTAAAAATTACCATCCTACCAAGGCAATATACCAAATTCAATGTTATACCGATTAAATCCAAAGCAATTCTTTAAAGAAGTTGACCAAACAATCTCAAAATTCATATGGAGGCACAAAAGCCCCGGATAGCAAAGACAATCCTGAGTAACAAAAACACTGCTGGAGGTATTACCATACCAAACCTTAGTCTATACTACAATCCATAGTTATAAAAAACAGCCTGTACTGGCTCCAAAAGAGACAACAAATCAATGGATAAGGTTGAAGAACCAGATATAAGCCCACAAAAATACAGCCTTTGTCTTTGACAAAGAGGCCCAAAGAATCCAATGGAAAAAGAACAGCATCTTCAACAAATGGTGTCTGGCAACTGGATCTCCACAGCAGAAGATTAAAGCTGGAACCGTCACTTGTCACCATGTACAAAACTTAATTCCAAATGGATCAAGGACCTTGATATCAGGCCAGAGACTATAAAAACCATATTTGAAAGGATAGGGAACTCCCTCGAGCTGATTGGGCTAGGCCGACATTCCTAAACAGACATCCAATGGCACAGTCACTGCTACCAATCTCAACAGTTGGGACCTTGTGAAATTAAAGAGCTTCTGTTAGATAAAAGATTGCTAACACAGCCTCAAAGGCCAACCCACACGAAGGGAGGAAAATCTTCACAACCACATATCTGATAGAGGTCTATTATCCAGAGTGCACAAAGAACTTAGAAAGTTACACCAAGGAACATGGAGCAATTAAAAATGGGCCCTGGAACTTAAAAGAAGTTTTATGAGGGTGAAATTAAAATGTCTAACAAATATCTTAAAAAATGCTCCACTTCTTTAGCCATCAGGGAAATGAAATCAAACTCCTGAGATATCATTTCACCACTGTCAGGATGGCACAATCCACAATATAAACAACAACAAAGCTGGAGGGATGTGGTGAGAGGGGAAACTCTCCTACATTGCTGGTGGGAATGCAGGCTCACACAGCCACTCTGGCGAGCCGTCTGGAGATTCTTAAAGAAATTAAGATTGAAATGTCATAGACCCTGCTATTCCACTTCTGGGAATAACCCCACATACAGCAGAGGTTCACTCGATAGCACAAGCACGACCATGTTCATGCGCACTGTTTCAATAGCAAAGTCATGGAATCAACCCAAATGTCCAACAGTTGACGAGTGCATAAGAAATCGTGGTACATCTATACAATGGAGTACTACTCAGCCATCAAAATGATGAATTACTGGAATTTGCTGGGAAATGGATGTCATTAGAAAAAATTATATTAAGTGAAGTATCCCAAACCCAGAAAGTTAAGCGCCATATGTACTCCCTAATAGGTGGCTCCTAGTACCAAACTCACCCAGCCCACATTGAGACACTCAAGGATAAACCATGTAATACCGTAATTGCAAGGATTATGAACAGGAGGTATGGGGTTGGAGGGCCATACCAGACACAAGGAGAGAGGGGACCATGTTTATAGCAGAGAAAATAGGCCTCCAAGGAATGCAGTAAGTAATGTGACACCTGGTTAAGTTCACAGACGTTTGTTCCTGATCATGTACAACTGAGGGGGTATGATCTCACCAGAAGGGGAGGCATGTAGTCTGGCGATTAAAAAGTAACCATTTTGCAATGGGTGATTGACCCCTCCCTCACTGTGGTTTCCTACTTTTATTACATCTACCTTTGCATGGGCTCTTATAAAAGACTTTAGTTTAACAGCTTTTTGTCTCTGGCCAGGGGGTGACATACAATACTCATCAGGATGGAGTGAAGGGCATTGCAGGAGCAGCAAAACTGCAAAAGAAATCAACAAAACCATAATCCAGAACTTCAGAGACTCTATTCACACCACCTAGAACTAGGCCAGCCTAATCTCTCCCCATCCTGAAAGTCAGGGAAATTTGAGGAAGGGGGCGGTAGATTGTAAGAGCAAAAGGATGGGAGGAGCATGATTTGCCAAGATACTCCACACAAGTTAGGGCCGAAGCAATCACAACTGGACTTTGCATGCCTGGGCAATGTCCAACACACTATTGACCCACAAAGTCTAACATTTGCTAAAGGCACCAAGATCCTTGGAGGCAAGGGATTGCAGTCACAGTAGTGTTCCTATGTTAAGGGGAACACAGGAAAGGTTCAGGGAAATGCCACTGGGTCCTTGTACGTCATCGGAGAGGAGAGCCCAGAGGAGAGACTGGCAGGCACATTAAAGGATTCTCCGGAGATTTGGGGGGAGAGTCACTGGGGAATGGGGAGGGGGAGTGAGGGGAGGGGGAGCAGGGAGTTCGGGGGGAGGAGGAGGGAGGGAGGGAACTGGTATACCTACTAAGTTTTGTAGTAGAATAGAAATGTTTTTAAAAAAAACAAAAAAACCCAAATGTATCAATATGCTATTTATTAAGACTACATTATATAATAGGAAAATTTTTAAAATATTGCATGTTTGCATACATACCATATTATCAAAATAGAATCTTAAACAAAAAACAGAAGCCATATAGTAACAATGTGAAAAAATTACTCTCTTATCACCTTCTTCAATTACTGTTTTTAATTGGTCTATGTGTATATTAGTTATATGGCATAGATATTCAGCAATTTCATTTCATATATCTAAATTTATCTTTCTACTTTTATGTATTTATTTTTTGTTAAGGAATATTTCTTAAACCAGCATTATTTTAAGTGGCCTAGTATTTCATTGTTAGTCTATCATAATTTACCTACAATTTTTCCTGATGGTGGATGTATATTTCCTGCAGTTATTTGTCATTGCAAACAGTATAATTAGCAGCTTTTCAGGTATTGTGTTTTCATGTACCACAAATTTCATTGTAATTTGTACAAAGTAGCAATAAAAACATACCCCAAGCTAGGTAAAGAACAAGGGATCCTTCAACACATAGTTCTTTATTGCTGCCACAATATTTGCATCTTCCTAGTTCAAATTTTAATAAATTTTAGACACAGAAAATTACCTCTAAACATTAACACTTTTTTGTAACTCAACCATGTCTCTTTTCAACTGGCTCTGTATGTAAGATGTGGTAATAATAAGGTAAAAATGCTTTTATTAAAAAAGAATTACATTCTTGCACTTATATGACCTTTGGGTTAGAAAAAGAATTGTGTACGTGTGTGCTCACATACGTGTGTGTGTGCATGTGAGCACCGTATGTTGTGTAAACATAGTACTTTCTTAAATGAAAGCCAAGTTCTTGTTGTTTTTCCTCATTTCTTTAATTTACTGTGCAATTCATTACATCAGCTGTTTGCATTCACCAGAAAATTGCATTCTTCTTGCTTTTATTTTCTCATTAAGTTGTCCTTGGAAAACCTCTCACAGAAACTCAAATGGGGTTTTTTAATGGCATCGTAGCTTCCTGTTCATAGCATTATGGTGCGCAAGTTATCTGGCCACATGTATTCTTTCAATGTCAAGAAAAGAAATAGCTTTCCAAGGAATAATTGTGGGTCATGAAGTCTTTCAAATCCATTGGCTCCAATTAAACTCTTTGTGCACTGTTTCCCAACAGAAGCCTGAAAACATTATTATTATTATTTATTTTTATTACATTTTTTTGCCTAGGTTACAAGCTGAATAGGTACCCCCCCTTCAATCTCCTCCTCCTTCCCTTCCCCTGTTGTTTCCCATTTTACTTTCTCTCCTTCCCACTATCCCTTCTCTCTCACTCCTTTCTTTCCTTCCTCCTCTCTTTATTCTTCCTGCTTTCTCCTTCCCAACCTCCAGAGCATCTGTTTATGTGGGCGCTAAATTTCTCTCAGTCGTCTACACTAGTGAGACATAAATTGGGGCCCTTTACTGGGGTGCCCTAGTAGGGAACTCTATTATGACTGTTTAACCCTTGCCCCTAAGGATCCTGCTGTCTGAAGACTTTCCCCTGTCACCTGTGTAGACTTTGGGGGTTGTTGATATGTCAACCACTGTGCAGGTCAGATAACGTCCAATCACTTTGTGACTATATCCTGGCTGCTGCAGCCTTGATTTGTGTGGAGTATTTTGGATATCATTGGTCCTCCATCTTTAAGCTCTTACAACTCTTGCCGCCCTCCTTTCCGCAAGGTTCCCTGAACTTTGGATGGGGAGAGATTTTCTGTTCTGGCTCAGGGTGAATATTATAGGGTCTTTAATATTTGAATTATGGGTTGGTCTTGTTTTCGTTTGCTGGCTGTCTGCCACTGCCTTTAGCTGCATCCTGATTGGTTGTTGAGGTATCTCCTAACCAAAGTAAAGACTGTTAAAACAAAGATCTTGATATAAGAGGAGACTCAAAGTCAGATGGAGAGAATAGGAGTAGGACACAATGTGAGAGGGGTGCAGTTTGGGCACCGACAAACTGCCAGTCCTATATCCTCCATGACTGGGAAGATCAAAACCTGTTTAGTTCCAAGTGAACAGGAGGAAAGTGAGAGTAAGCTGCCATCAGATGTCTCATTACTTACGTGTAGTAAATACCATAGTCTAATTTCTCTATTGATGGTGTTTTGTCTCCATTCTTTTGAAGTCTTCTTTCCCCTTTCCTCCTCTTTATAATCCTTGTGATTATAGTGGATATTAAGAGATTTACCTTTGAGTGTGTCATTAAGTGGGTTTGGAACTAGGATCCACATAATGGGGAGTATATACAGCATCTAACTTTCTGTGTCGGGGGTACTTCACTCAATATAATTTCTAGTATTCATTCATTTCCCAGAAAATTTCATTAATTCATATTTTTGATGCTGAGTGTTATTCCATTGCATAAATGTACAATTTTATATTATCCATTTGTCAATTGTTGGGCATTTGGGTTGATTCCATAACTTTGCTATTGTAAACAGTGCTGCAATGAACATGGTTTTACTTGTGTCACTGTAGTGAATTATTGTGTTTTGGGAATTATTTCCAGGAGTGGTATAGCAGAGTCATATGGAATTTCAATTCTTAACACCAGAGTGATTATATAAACCTACATTCCTACCAGCAATGAATGAGAATTCCCTTTCTTCACATTGTGTCCAGCATTTGGTGTTGTTTTGTACTGTGTATTTTCACCATCCTGACCAGGTGAGATGATATCTCAAGATAGTTTTGATTTGAATTTCCCATATTGCTAGGGATGTGGAACATTTTTTAAGTATTTGTTAGAAATTTCAATTTTGCCCCTGGAAAACTTTCTTTTGATTCTGAGGACCATTTTCTTATTGGGCTATTATTTCCTTGGTGTTTAATTTTTAAAGTTCTTTGTGCACTCTGGATAATAAAGCTCTATTAGATGTGCGGTTGGTAAGATTTTTCTCTCATTCTGTGTTGCCTTTTTGCTCAGTTTATAATCTTTTTAGCTGAATAGAAGCTCTTTAATGTCACAAGATCCCATTTGTCGAGTGTTTGTTATAGTGCCTGTGCTATTGGTTTCTGTTTAGGAAATGTTGGCCTATGCCAGTCCTCTTGAGGGAGTTCCCTCTGTTTCAACTAGGGTTTGTAGTCTCTGGCCTACTGTTCAGATCCTTTATCCCTTTGGAATTAATTTTTGTGCTGGTGACAGTATGGGTCCAATTTTAATCTTCTGCATGTGGATATTCAGTTTTGTCAGCCCATTTGTTGAGATACTGTTCTTTTTCCATTGAGTTTTTGGGCCCCTTTGTCAAAGATCAAATGGCTGTATTATGTGGGTTTATATCTGGGTTTTCAACCCTAATCCATTGATCTATGTGTCTCATTTTGGAGCCAGTACCAGCTGTTTTTATTATTATTGGATTTGTGTGTAGATTAAGTTTGGTATGGCGATACCTCCCAGCAGTGTTTTTGTTACTCAGGATCGTTTTTGCTATCCTGAGTCTTTTGGCTTCCATATGAGTTTGAGATTATTTGGTCAATTTCTTTAAGAATTGCTTTGGGATTTTAATTGGTATAACATTGAATCTGTATATTACTTTTGTAGGATGGTCATTTTTATAATGTTAATTCTGCTGATCCAGGAGCATCTGAGATTTTCCCAGTTTCTGGTGTCTTCTGTAATTTCTTTCTTTAGGGTTTTAAAGTTTTCATTATAAAAGTCTTACTTCTTTGATTAGATTTATACCAGCATTTCATTTTTTTAAGGGGCTATAGTAAATGGATCGTTTCTCTTAGGACTTTTCCACTTTTTTCATTCTTGGTGTATAGGAGGCCACTGATTTCTGCACATTTATTTTGTAACTGCCCCTCTGCTGAACGTCCGCGTTAGTTCCACGAGTTTCCTGGTAGTGTTTTTAAGATATCTCAAATACAGGATCATGTTGTCTGAAAACAGAAATATCTTGAATTCTTCTTTTCCCTGAATCCCTTTTACTCTCTCCTTTGTCTTATGGCTCCGCTAAGATTTCAAATACAATATTGAATAGAAATGTGAGAGTGGACAGCCTTGTCTATTCCTTATTGAAGCGGGAATGCTTCAAGTTTTTCCTCATTTAGTATAATCCTTGCTGTTGGCTTGTTGTATACAGCTTTTATTATGTTGATATAAGTTCTTTCCACTCCACTGTCTTTGGGTTTTGATCATAAAAAAGATGTTGGTCTTGTCAAAGCTTTTTCTGCATTTATTGAGAGTATCATGTGGTTTTGGATTTTTATTTGGTTTATATGATGGATTATATTTATTGATTTGTGTATGTTGAGCAAACCTTGTTGCCTTGGATAAGCCTACTTGTAACAGTGAATGATCTTTTTGATATGTTTTTGAATCTGATGTTCTAAGATTTTGTTGAGAATCTTTGCATCTGTGGTCGTCCAAGAGATTGGGTACAGTTTTCTTTTTTAAATGTATTTTTATTTAGTTTTGGGATTGAACAACATTAGCTTCATAGAATTTTGAAGTGTTCTTTCCTCTGCTATTTTATGGATAGTTTAAGAAGTAGTGGTATTAGTGTTCTTTAAATGTCTGTAGAACTCTGTGCTGAATCTATCTGGTCCAGGACATTTTTTACTGGGAAAATTTGAGATTCCTTATTAATTTCCTCATTTGTTATAAGACTGTTTAATAATTCAAGCTTCCTGATTCAATTTGGGTAGTATGCTTACTCAGGAATTTATCCATTTCTTTTGTGTTATAAAATTTCACAGAGTATACGTTTTTGAAATATGACCTTATATTCTCTGAATTTCTGGGTATCAGTTGTGATAACTACATTTTCCTTCTAATTTTGTTAATTTGGGTTTTTTCTCTCTGGATGTGGTTTAATTTACCTAGGGGTGTGTCAATCTTATTGATTTTATGAAAGACCCAGACTTTTGAATGGTTGATTCTTTGTTTTGTTTTCCTTATCTCAATTTCGGTATTTCTCTTCTGATTTGCTAATCTCCTCTCTTCTACTGCTTTTGGGTTGGATTGCTCTTGTATCTGTAAGCTTTAAGCTACACTGTTAAGTTTTATGTTTCCATTTTTGATATAGGCATTGAGAGCTTTAAACTTACCTCTTAGGACAGGTTCATTGTGTCCCATAGATTTTGATATATTGCATTTTCATTATCTTGCTTCTAGGAAATCTTGAATTTCCTTTTTGATTTTTTTAAGCTCATTTCTCATTCAGCATTATAGTGTTTAATTTCCAACCGTTAGTGTATTTTCGGCTATTTGTTGTGTTGTGAATGTCAAGCTTTAGTCCATGGTGGTCTGACAGGGTACAGGTATAATTTCAACTTTCTTGTATATGTGGATTTCATTTTGTGGTCCAATATGTGGTCTATTTTGGAGAAAGTTCGTTGGGCTGCTGAAAGTGTGTATCTCTTGGTGCTTGGAAGGTTTGAAAGAGATCTATTAGGTCCATTTCAGTAAGGGTTTGATTTAGTTCCAACATATCTCTGTTGAGTTTTTGGCCTGTTGATCATCCCATGTTGAGAGTGCAGTATTGAAATCTCCAAGTATTATCATTTTGGGATTGATTCTTGTTTGACATTGTAGTGTTTGCTAAATAAATGTGGAGGAACCCATATCAGGTTCATATATATTCAGTATTGTGAAGTCTTCCTGGTGAATTGTTTCTGTGACTAAAATGTAGTATCCTTCTGTATCTCTTATGATTTCTCTTGGTTTGAAGTCCACTTTGTTGAAGACATTATTAAAACAAAGCAGGAAGTTGGATTTTGTTATGCAAAGGCTCTGGATAGATACACAGAGTCTGGACGTGGAATAATTCATAGCTCCTTGAAAGTCAAGACCACTGTGGATTTTCTCAAGACTGATTATTCATTGTTTTTTAATTCCTTATCAAGTCCCACAGAGCTCCCAACCTTGCTGACGCCCCAGTGTTCCTTTTACAGCAATGACCCCAAGCGTCAGAAGTGTTTGTCTGAGACATGCCTCAGGTAGGGAGTACCAGAGCTGGGCTCTCTGTTGATGTCCTCAGATTGCTGTCCAGCCACGCAGCACAGCACATGCTGACAGTGAGCAATGTGCATTGTGACAGCGACAGAGGGGGAGAGTCTCAGGCATTTGCTGAAAAGCTGATGGCAGCAGGTGGCCATGGGAAATTAGTAAGGGGTACTTGAGGATTTTTATCTGTGGACCCCCTACTTGCTTTATAATTTCCACAGAATGTGTGGTAAACTTGGGTTGATCAACAACGGTGTTGGCCATACATGGAACTTCCCTGAACAGAGCTTGAGGTCAAGTTCTGCTAGCTGCTGAGCTATGCAGAGGTAGCTGAGAGCAAACCATTTTGTCAGTGCCTGGATGTGAACATGCACAACACGGATGGTATAAAACAGTCTGAGGAGCTTGTGTTGCCAACAGACAGTGGAAGTCAGACCTTAAGGCCTTAAGATAGTCTGATAAAGGGCCAGAGCTGATTGGCTGAATATACTGGTTTGTTTTTCTTTCCCTTCCTCCACCCTTCAATGTTCCACTTGGATGAGTCATAGCCACAGTTTGGTGCTTCTTAAAGTTTTTTTCCTTTGGAATCATCTGGAGAGCTTCAATAAACATTGCTGTCTGCTACTTACCCATCATCTGCCTCAGTTATATCAGCGATGAAGAGTGTGTGTGCTTTAGGCATCAGGACCTGTAGAAGCTTCCTCGAAGGAGGGAGGGCTAGCTCAGTTTAGAAGATTGGTTGCCTAGCAACAGTGAGCCCAGGGTCCTCCCTCAGCAATATGTAAACTCAATCTGTTACTGTATGCCTGCAATTCCACAATTTAGGTGGCGAGGCCTGAGAATCAGAAGTTCAAATTGTCATCAGCAACATATCAAGTTTCAGGCCAACTTGGACTACCAGAGATCTTCTGTCAAAAAAAAAAAAAAGTTTCTAATACCAAGAAAACAAGTGTATCAATTACAAGTGGCCTTGAAAAAAATAGGGATTTTGCACAAAAAGAAATTAATATGTCAAACAAATATCTTAAGAGATGCTCAACTTCCTTGGTATCAGAGAAATGACATTAAACTACCCTGTGATACCATCTTACCCCAATCAGAAATTGCTAAGATTAAGAATACAAATAACAGGAATGCTGGAGAGGATGTGGAGAAAAAAGGAACATTTATCACTGCTGTTGGAAGTGAAAAATAATACAACCTCTTTGGAGATTAGTGTGGTGGTTCTTCAGAAAGTTAAAATGGAACTGCCGTATGAACCGTTATACCACTTCTGGAATATTCCCAAAAGGCTCTACATCTTATTACAAAGACACTTGTTCATCTATGTTCATTGCAGCACTTACAATAGCAAGAAAAAGGAGCAAGTCAACATGCCCATCGACAGAGGAATGAAAATGTGGGACATATGCACAATGGAATACCATCCAGCTGTCAGGAAAGATGAGATTATGAAATTTGCTGCTAAGTGGATGAAACTAGAATATTTAATACTGAGCGAAGTATCTCAGACACAGAAAAGCAAACATCACATGTTCTCTCTTACACGGAGATGCTAGCACTGATCTCCTGACTGAAATATTTGTTTTGGAATTACTGTAAGAGTCAGAAAATTAGAAAGGAATCAAGGAGTGTGTAGGTGGGTAGGAGTGGTCAGGGTGAAACCTTTTGAGGGAGATTAACAGGATACCATGGCAAGTAGGGTGAGGAGGGAATAATGGGAATAAAACCTAGGGAGGGCATGAGGGGATAGGATATAGGAGGGTTGGAGAGACTTAAAAACCCTAGATTGTGGAATGGACCCCATAGGAACTTCTATGTTATTAATCTGTCAAAACATTTATTTTTAAAAAAGGAGAATAATGGACAGTCCCTGTGCAGAGAAGCACAGAGAGAAGAAAAACGCAAAACAAAAAAAGAAAAGAAAAGAAAAAAAAGAAAAGAAAAGAAAGAAATGCCTGAGCTGGTCCATTTAGAAACCAACGACAATTAAAACTATACTAGAAGAGCAGAAATGTGACACTTCCTGATGTTGTTGTTCAGAGAGGTCTCAAAAGTCCCTGAACATTATAGGCTTTTGCCATTGCTCTTGGTTGCCTGCCAAAAACCTGACAGTGGACCTCATTACTGAAGATGCAACACATATGGGTCACAGGATATGGGCAAATGTATCAACTGAACTGGTTTGATAGCTCCCCCCTTGCTGGAGAGCTTACACATACCAAGGAACACTGTAGAAGTTACTGGGGGGAGAAAATTAATCAAAGGTCTCATCAACTGGGGGAGAGCAGCAAGTTACAATAAAAATCACCATGGCAACAGGTGACCACCAGTGTAATAGTTGGCATCAAGGAGACGCCAACAGCTTTCTGATTGGATTTAAGTTCTGCTTGTCAAAATGGAATACATTCCTGTTACTGTTAATTAGAACAGAAGCTATAAATGAAGGATAGATATGAACTTTTAGCTAGGAAGACAGCACACCAAACTGCTCTTTAAATAGCTGTTATATACCCATAGATTGGAAGAACACTCAGCACTCAACCTAGAAGCCGCCTTCTACAACAGAGGTGTTTATTACTGAAAAACACGACTTGGCAAAATACAGAAAATGAGAGTCTATAGACCCTAAACTGCTTGTCCCTAAAAAGCCATGTAAGTTTACCCACCCCCACCCCAAGGCTCAGGGAACATGGAGGAAGAGGGGGTGGCAAAATTGTAAGAGCTTGAAGTGGCAAGGTGGTGGGCCATGGATTATCTCCTGAACATGATATAATAGTGATTTACAAGATTTCATGGCAAGTATGTTACTTACACGAGAATCACATAGGAACTGTCTTATCAGTATCTTATCATTACGGAAGAAAGACCTCAAGAAGCACCACACCTCTCCGAGAGCTGATGAGGACTAATTGTGATGAGGAAATAAAAGAGATGCTTTCCTTAATGGTACATCCAGTAATTAGGTGCTTGCTGGAGAGTCTAAGTGCTTGCTGGAGAATGAGTCAGTTCAGGGCTAAGTAATCATAGATTTAAACTAAATCTGAAAATAAGGGGGTCATGCAGGGGGGATGAAGGATTGTAAGGGGAAAAGGAGGGGGAAGAGATTGGGATTAGGGTTGAAAAATATTATACAGTCACTATATTCATGTATTAAATGAAGATGGGAACAATTTTCCTGTATGTTATCTTTGTTGTTCATGTTGCTTGCTTATATTGAATCAACGTCCTGCTGCTCTACATTTGAAATGATCTTGGTGTATGTTTTCCTCTTTTGTATTCTTTTTTGTGTTTATTCAGAAAATAAAACTAACTTTCTTGGCAAATCCCTCTTCCTGGTAGTTATGAGATGTTCTTTTGCTCCTCTCCATGTGGCATATGAATTTAACTGGGGTTTTTTGGAGACCACTCCTTATTTGCATACAGCCTGTGAATCTAACTTTATGGATTTTAAAAAAATGGTTTGGTGTAAGTTGAAATTGTGAACCCATCCCTTGACTGCTTGTTTGGGACCCAAGGAAAGACCCTCGATGAGGCTTGTTATATTGTTCTTCTCTCAGCTTTAGATACATCTTCTGAAATAGAGCAAATCTGTTATGAAAATGCAGATTCCAGATTTAGTCCCATCTGTCTGTGCCCTATCCCCCAAGACAGGTTTCCTGATTTTCTCCCACTATCTAAAGAGCTATTAGATACTTTGTCAGCCATGGTATTCTCCCTGAAAATAGCTATTGGGTCAGGGTGTGATAGACCCCAGGCATACTAAGTATAGAAGTTTCAGTGTGTAGAATGGGATATAAGCTCTTCAGACTATATTGCTAACCAGCCACTGTTTCACATCATTAGCATAACAAATGCTTTTTATTATCTCAAGAGTGAGTAAGAGTCAGTATTCATGTCCTCTGAAGTATCCCCTGGAGTTGGCTGCTCACATCCAGGCTCAATCACATGGCTGGTGGCGACTTCTAGTTCAGGTTAGGATTCCTCAGCATCTTGATTGTGGGAACCAGTTCCCACTCATGCAACTCATTCACTCACTCCACACACAGCGCTGGCTGTGATGAAAGCAGGTTCCAGCCGTCCCACCTCCGCTCTACCCCCAGAGAATCGGCACAGGACAGGGAGATTGTCAGAAGCAGATCTCTCTTTATTGGGGGGGAGAAAAGGACTTTTTAGACAAAAGGCCACCAAGGAGCGAAATGGGCATCCAATTGTGTCACAAGTCAAGACATCCTACAGGTGCTAATGTCAAGTTCAAGGTCACTCAGCACAGGGGCAGGTGATATCTGAAAGCCAATTAGGGCTCTCTGGAAGTGATCGGTTACACCCAAGCCCTTGCCTTCCGCCCCATTTTAGTTCCCGTGTGTGGGCCATGCCCTGGGGCAAATCCTGGGCGGCCCAACATTGAATTCCTTGTTCTGTGGGATGGTTCAAATAGCTCATCATGATATGGCAATTGTTATTTCAGTCTGGATGTCAGGAAACAGATGGGAAGATAATAGGATGGGAGGGGACAGGAAACAGAAAGAGACAGGAAATAAAGGAAAAAGAGGGAGAGGAAGGAGAGAGAGAGAGAGAACAAGAAGAAAGAAGAGAGGGGAAGGGAGATGAAGGGGAGGGAGGGGAAAGAGAAGAGAACTGGAGGAGAGGAGAGGGAAGGAGAGGAAAAAAAGAGAAGAGAGAGTAGAGAGGAGAGGAAAAGGAGAGAGGAAGGTGGAAGCTGCAGTGATTTTTAATAAATCTTAAATGTGGCATAAACCATTATTCCTGCAGTCGTTTATTGGTCACACAGAGCAGATCTAGCACAATGTAGAAGGAAAGTCTAGTGTCAATACTAGCAGGTGAGATTATTAAGCATCATCTTGAAGACTGGCTCCCGTAGCGGACTGAACCAAGGATAGCAGGGATTTCATGCATTTTAGATATTTGCCCCCGCACCCACTAAACATTTTCTTCAATTGTCTAATTACTAGTTACCTTTAAAAGGGGTATGTTCTCTGGGCAGCTGTCTAAGTTCATAAAACCCATCCATTCTGATGGTCACTTACAAGATGCCTAATGTGGAAAACATATTTCTCTAGTGATAAATGAGCCATATTAGCTATTCATTATCTGTTTTCCCTTGTTTATTTGAAATATAAGCGATTATTCCAGTTTGTATCTGACCTTCATCTACCTCTAGATTCAGAATCTCCCCTACAATTCACTTCCAATTTTCTCCACCATCCGATGCACCAGGTCATGCCTTGCCATATACTATTCTGGTAGACAGAAACCCATTGATCACTCCAGGGCTTAGGATGACACTAAATCTAGGTTTTGATACCACTGCTGAGTTGGATAGGAGAGGACTGTAGAGACCTTTATCTCCTAATGTAGGGGCTCATTTTTGTTGTTGTTACTGACATAGTTTGGATTTAGAATCCCTCCCCCCTCTGGCAGCAAAGCCATAGGTCAAGTGTTTGAGGTGGTAGAAACTTTAAGAGGTAAGACTAATGGGGGAATTTGGTCATGCTCTCGAAAGGGCTTTTGGGACATGGGCCTCTTCATCTTCCACTTCTGCATGACAGGGGTGAAGAGTGTAGTTCAGCTACATGCTCCTACCCTACTGTGCCATCTCCCCGTAGATCTAAAAGCAACAGACTGACTGTCGTACCCAGAAGCCACTAAATTTTTAAGTCCAGTAAACCTTTCTCTTTATAATTTGATTATCTGGGTATTTGCTAAGGTAATGGAAACTAATTAATGCCATTGTTATTCAATTATTTTAGTTTTTTATTCTATAAAAAACAATTTTACTGTGACATAATGGACAAATAATGAACCTTAGATAATCAATGAAAAAATGATTAGCTTTAACTACTTACAATATGACTTGTGTGTACACACTCAGGAAATGATCATTAGATTTGATAATGAATTGTTCCACTGTCCTGAAACTTTCCTTGTGGCCTTTGCAATCCCTCCTACCCAACCTGCCTTGGCCTTTCAGCCCTGAGAAGCCACTGATACTCTTGCTGTCACTGAAGATGAGTTTGCATTTTCTACAACATAGTTTCCTGATCTTGACAATATCGACTTTTTGGATCAGGTACATTTTTTTTTTTTTGTCATAGAGGACTGTTTTGTGCATGGCAAAATGTTTATCAACATTGACGGCCTGTCTTCACCAAATACAAGTAGTAACCTCACCCCAGCACTAAAAACATAAAACATTACCCAACATTTCCAAGTGTCCCTTGCTGTACCAGTTAAGTGCAGATATTAGCCTGACTATTAAGTGTTGAGTCTTTATCTATCTATCATCTATCTATCTATCTATCTATCTTCATCTATCTATCTACTATCATCTATCTATCATATATCAATCTGTCTGTCTTCTTTCTGTGTGTACCAGAGGGTACTTGAAATGTGTGCTTATGGAGGTCCAAGGATAACTTCTGGAATCATCCTGGTTGGTTCTACTTCCTTATTTCTCTTGCTCTAAAGTTTCTTGGGTCTGTTTTCCAGGGTCAAAAGTGCAAGACACTGCCATTTCCACCCAGCATTTTATGTAAGATCCGGGGATCTAAAGTCAGTGGTTTTTCTTCTGAGGCAAAGGCATTAACTTCTGAGCCATCTCCCAGCTGAGAATTAAACCTTTAGGCACACCTATGAACAATTATTTAACTAAAGCAAGCCCTGAACAAGCCTGTTTATCTAATTAGTGCAGAAGACCCAGCCCATAGTGGGTGGACCATTTCCTGTGCAGGTGGATAAGATGGCAGAATGACTCTCAGCTCTTCCTGTGGATGTATCACCAGTTTTCTCAGCTTCTCGTACTGCTGTGAGCTCTCCTGAATGCTGATGAACTGTAACCAGAAACTTGTAAGCCAAAAAAATGAGCCCCTATTTCCCCTAAATAATTGGGGTCCTATATTCATTCAAATAGGACGATGGGACTAACACAGTGTGAAGAATTCTTTTTCTCGTTTCTGAAGCACTATTCCAGAGTTCTATATAAATGGAACCATGTTTTTCTCAGCATAATTATTTGGAGTTTTATACCATGGATATCTTTTTCATTAAGCTACCTGATTGACATGAATGCTTTGTTGCTACAAATAGGCAAGTTTGTACATTGTTGTATAATGAAACACAACTGCATGAATCAATGCTAATTTATGATGATGAAACACTAAATAGTGATGAAATAAAAGTCCTGACACTTCAGTCATGAGAACAGACATTTAAATCAATCCCACAAATGGTATCAAAAGCCATCTTGGTACACTGTTGTACATGCAAGAATGAAAAGTCCTGAGTTCTGATTCGAATATTTCCACTCATTAGCTATTATATATTAGTGGAGTGAAATTTTCTTGCCTGCTTTGTAAGGTTGCTAAAAAGATAAAATCTGAGCTATTTAATATTAAAATACTAGAATTTGTGTTTGTTTTGCTCTTTGAAAATATGAGTTCTTCTAAATTTTATAGACTTTTACAGAGTCTGTTCCCTTAAACCCAAAAGTCATTGTAGTAAGAGACAAAAATGAAACAAGGCAATGTGGAGAAGATACAGAGGTGGCAGAGAAAGGAAGAGGAGTGGGGATGCTGAGAAAGTGTTAGTAGAAAGAAGTAGGAGGGAGTAAGACTTAGCCGAGATAGACTTTGGAGAGATGGATGGAGTCTTTTGAGAAAACCCACTGTAATATCCATGGTTTATAGAAATGAACCAGTGTGCTTTGGTTCAGAAGCTGAGAATAGCTTAGTATTTCAGTAGCATAATATGCTGGGAGATGAACAATAAATAAGAGACAGCCACAAAGGATATATTTAGTCTTGCTTGTTAATTTAGTTTTAATTGACAAGTGGTAGAAAACTAGTAAAGTATTTTTAAACTAAACAAGAAATGAGAAGTGTTCAGTGAATGCCAGGCTGGCTTTTGGTGCCACGTGTGGGATTGATTTAAATGCCTTTTCTCATGACTGAAGTCTTGGGACTTTTATTTCATCAGTATTTTAGTGTTTCATTGTCATAAATTAGCATTGATTGGTGCAGTTGTGTCTTATTACTAAGTGGCAAAAACTGACTTCTTAACAGAGAGAAATAATTTCTTAGCATGGAATTCCGTTGAGACAGCTGGGTAAATATGTGGAAATTGGGGTTTGCTTTTGTTGTCAGTGATGACACCTGAAGCTGTCGCTGTCTCTCTTAAGACACTGGAAGTCCCTTGGGGATGAGGGGCAAGTGGGTAGGAGTGGGAGTTGTGAAGAGCAAGCAGCTGCCGGCAGGGCAAGCTCCAGATGCCACTCCTGCTGGGAGGGGACAGAAACAAGCAGCTCTCTGCCTCCTCCTGGGGAGGCCTCGAGCCACAGAGCTTCATGCTGTCCACCTCAAGCAACAAAGATCCTTAGTGTCCGGTCCTCCTGGACATGACACGCAGGCTCCTTGGTAGGTCTGCTATAATGGCCTCCAGTCCTGGACAGATGCTGGAAGCCCTCATGGATGCCAGCTGCTTTCATAGACAATCCCAAGCTCCTCAAGTGGACGGTCTCAGGTGTCCTTCATACAGTTTTCAGGTCTATAACCTCTCCTCGCCTTTCCTACTGCATATCACCAAGTCTCATGTTCCTTTCATAAGAGTCCTGCCATTGTCCCTTCTGCTGACCACGAGGTGAATCTTTGAGTGTTTCACAATGTTGGAGTGGGGAAAACTGTGGTCCTGCCTTCTGTGCTTCTCCCTGCTTGCAGGGTACTTCTGATAAATTGCAACCTTTGAATCTGAACCCTCTATTTCCTCACAGTACTGACATAGCTCTTGGCGTGTGTGTGTGTGTGTGTGTGTGTGTGTGTGTGTGTGTGTGTGTGTATGTGTATGTGTATGTGCTGGGACCATCATTCTGTCATTTAATGGAGAGCTGGGGTCTAGATAACCCAAGCAGAACCCAGAAGGGGAGACATCATTAGGCTGACAGGACTGGAAGGGAATCTGGGTGTGTAGAAATGATGCACCCTGATCTTGGACTGCAGGCTTGCTGAGGGATATTCCTGGACACTTGGTGTTTTCTTCTGTTGTTTTAGGCAGGCTCCATCATCTCTTTGCATCCAGAGAATGAAGCATAGAGAGGTAGAAAGAAAGCCTCCAGGATAGAAACTTCCCCCAGGAAAACCAAGCAGAGGCTACTGTGTGTAGTAGATGACTCCTAAGAAGAGCAGTAGGTTTCATTCTTATCTGTTGCATGGTGAAGTTGGACACTTAGAAATCATCCCGTTACAGGATGTCTTAAGCCTCTAACTTTGCCCATGAACTTTCTGGTCATGCCCCGTCCTGTAGAAGCACGTGTGCCATGTCACATATGAGCGAAATTCTTGTTGCCCTAGGAAAGTGAAGTCCTGAAGTGAGAACAGGAAGATGTGATAGATGCCTTCAAGTATTTGATGGACCATCATAAGCTAGAAGGATTAGGTTGTTTTATAGGGTTTCCTATCATAGACTTAGGACTGAAAAGGAGACAAAGCAGGCAGGTGTGGCTATCACATGCCTGTCATCCAGGTGTTAGGGAGACAGGCAGGAGGAATAACAGCAACCTGATGTGCATTGCCAGGGACGCTTTGAAAAAAGAAAAAAAGGAAAAGAAAGCAAAGGAAGAGAAGGAGAAGAGCTAGGAGAAAATAGGTGGAGACAGGGAGGAGTTTTATAGAGCAAACCATTTAATTTGTGCACAAGCAGCTTTTTCACTGGTTGGCGTGTTCAAACAGAGGTCAGGCGCTATGCTGTTAGGTTACAGGGATAAGAGCTGGGGAGATGATATCTTAGTGCATAAAGTGCCTGGTATATGAGTGCAAAACGTGAGTTTGAGTCTGAATCTCCAGAACCTACGTAAGCCCAGATATGATGACATGTCTGTTATCTCAGTTCTATGGCGAGATGAGAGATGGAGACAGGACAAGAAGCTCACAGGCTGAATTGACTGGCATGCACAGTTTTGAATAAGAAATCATGATTTGAATGATATGTAAGAAAAAGAAAAATATCTATGGTTATTTACTGACCTTTACATGCATGTATTAACACATACATGCTTGCAGAGAGACAGAGAGAGAGAGAGAGAAAGAGAGAAATTTAAAAAGCTCATAGGAATGCCAAGACATTGAAATGAGTGCAGACACATCTATGTCTACTTGAAATGTAATATTCTAGAATTCAAATAGTATGATAAACTTATTGTTAATACTGTAAACTTTGATCTTCATTAAACTTGTATTTTGTCTTATTGGAGATAACCAGGTGTAACAGTTACTCTTAACTATTGCTATGAGAGATCACTCAAAGTCAAGCAACTTAATGGAGAAAGGGAGATTTATTCAGCTTACAGTTCCAGAGGGAAGGCACAGTTTCTCACGGCAGAGGCGGCATGGCTGGCTGGCCAAAGCTGGAGGAAGCTACGTTACCGCAGACATCTTGGAGGCTGAGAGCTACAAGACTGTTTGCTGCAAAGGCAGACTTCTCTTGGAGGTAGAGTGGGACTAATCCACCTCAAGGCCCAGCCCTTGTGATTGCCTTCCTCCAGTAAGACTCCACCTCTCAAGGTGCCATGACCTTGCCAAACACATGAGACTGTGGTGGACACATTTCGAATCATTACACCAGGCATTGCTCATTTGTGCTTTAGATTCTGAGATATAATTGTTCTTCCTTTACAGTTGTGATTTTTTTGTGCATGTTTATGGAAACTTCTATTTGAGCTACATCTCACCAGTTAGCTTTGAGTTCAAGATCCTCTTGCCCAACTTCCCAGGACTGAGATTGCAGCTATATGTTTGACTCAACTTACAGTTATTTCAATTTGCTTTTTCATGTTTGTGTGTTATTGCATTTTTATTATTAATCCAAAATATTGTATCATTCATCCGTGATAGAAACTGTGCTGAGTACCTAAGAATAATAATGTACAGTGATTCTTTGACTTCATGAAGTTGAGCCAGGACTTGCCTTGGTTATATATGTACTGCTTCTAATTTTCTATTGGCTGTTTAGGACCTTAAATAGTAGTTACTTATTAATCCTGAACTTTCCAAGAAAGACTGAACTTAAAATAAATGTCCCAAGAGTTAGATAAGATATGTCTCAGTGCTATATTTAAATACATTGCTTGACCATGACTGGGTGGTTGAAATTGCCTCTGTTCAATGCTTTCAGGAACTGGCAACAGGCTCAAACATTAGGATTTGAATCCTGCATTCTTTGCTTTTTAGCTATGAATCCTGAGTAGCTAACCTTTTTATGTCTTGACCTTGTAGTCTGGAAACCTTCCTGTGAGAGTTCTTTAATACACTATAGCAATACTCAATACAACTTTCTGTAGGATTTACCATACAATCATTACTCAGCATTCATAAACTACTATTAGTCTTAGACAAGGCAGCTTCTATATTTATTTCTATTTTACCTGTTATTATGTTGAATTTTATTGCCTATACTTATTTGCTCACAAGTCTGTTTCCCTCACTGAAGAGTGAGTTTTATAAAGCCCTGGCCATTCCTTAACCTTTACAGAGTACGTAAGTGTTGTGGCATTTTCCAATGTAGGTCACATCAGGGCATAACACTAAAAATCTTAATGTTCAAGTCACTTGGAAGGGGAAATGAGAGATACCGATCTGTGCAAATGTGACCAACCTGTGGACTTTGCTGACCCCAAGCTCTGCTTAGCTTTTCCAAGGCCTGGAAGTGTGATTCCCTTGGGACACCAGAACGGTGGCACACTGGTTGGGAAGCTCTTGCCTGACTCATTGCGTAGCCAAGATTGGTCATAGGTGTACTGCAGATTTTTTTTTTTTGTCTTGAAAAAAGCTTCCAGGAATTTGGCTACAGAGTCAAATAGAAGGATTCAAATCCTGCTTTCTCTGCTTGTTAGCTATGAAACTAAATTAGGTAAACTTTCTCTGTATTGATCTGATTTTTGAGGCTGAAATCTTTAGTTTTTGTCCTTTACAGTTTCTAGCAAGAGCCCAGAGTCTCTTATTTAAGCAGGGCATATGGTTCATCTGGCAACTTCTCCAGCTGCCTTGGCATTTCCTAGGTGGGTAAGGCTTTTGTTTGCTATTTAATTGCATGCACATGCCAATTTTATGATGAGTCACCAGGATTAAAATATGAAAATATGTAATATATAGGTATAAATTTCTTGGCACTTCATTTTAAAATGTCATGACAATTGTTGGGAGAAATGCTTATTTTTCCTGCTTCTCGGTAGCCTATGAAGAGGGTTTTTCCTGAAATGCTTTAAGCCTCTTAGCCCAAATATTATTTCTGATCATAGAAGTGGACTAAAGTTATTAGCTGGTGAATTAAAGGCAGTGATTCACTGCTTTCTACTGGGAAGACCAAGATAGTAAAAGTTCTTTGTCGTGGGGGTTCTTCCTCTTACTGTTAAACCCCCTTCCTGGACAGTGCATGACAATAATCTTTGAGGAGGGTGTTCATGCCTAGACTCAACCTCTAATTTAAGTTCACTGTTGCAAACTCCAATTGTGTTTACATGGATCAGTAATTCAATTCCATTTGGCTCTTACCCTAAGCTACTTCCTTTTGTTGTCTTTATCAGAAACCAGTATCATAGTACAATTCCCATCTCCCTGTCTCCTGGTCTCCATTTGTTTTGAATTCAGCCAGACAGTGTAGTGTGGTGGTGGTGGTGGTGGTGGTGTGGGTGGTATTAGATTCTCTAAAAACATTACTAGCAATTCAATTGTTGTTTTTCAGTATTTAATCTAGATAGTAAAAAAATGCCAAATTATATTGGAGTAAAGTAAGCAGCATTCTTTTTGCCTCCTACCTTGAGGCAAATGCCTATGTTTCTTTAAGGAAAACAGACCGATTTGTTTTCTTGTGAGTTAAAGTGCTTGATGAAGTGAGTACAGAATATGTTAGTCAATAATTTCTTGGATTTGACCCCAAAGTACAAGTTATGAAACAAAAGATAGGCAATTTTTGCTTTTTATTTATTTTTATTGTTTCAGAGTTTCATACATAAACATAATAAATTCATGTTATTTTCACTCCTTTTAACTCAGTCCCATCCACAGTAAACCTTCTTCCATACCAGTCTCCTTACTTTCATGTCTTTTTGCATATGGTTCACCAAGTTTTCATCTGAGTTGACAAATTGTACTTTAAACTTAGAAATTTGTCCTTCAAAATATATCACCATCATATTAAAAAAAAAAAGGAAACCCATAGAATAAAAATTTTTTTGCAAACTATATATGTGATTAGGGACTTATATTTAAAAATATATGAATGTGTCATATAACCTGATAATAAAAGATAAATGACCCAGTGAGAAAATGAATATGTATCTAAGTGATTTCTCCAAAGAAGTTATCCAACTGGCTAATAGGCACATGGAAAGATACTCAACATTATTAGTCATTAGGAAGATATAGATGGAAACCAAATTAGGTGCCACTTTATGCCACTTGGATTGATATTGCTAGTGATGAGCTGTAACAAGCGTTGCTGAGGATGTGGCAGAATTGAAATCTTCACGGTCAGCTTTTAGTAATGTGGATTGTGGCCATTTTCAAAAACAACCCAGAAAATTTCTCTAAGTGTTAAACTGTGTTACCAGATGACCCCACAATTCCATTCCTAGACATACAGTCAACAACAATAAAAGCATATGTGTCCACAAAATCTTGTATATGGACATTTATAGATGCATTATTTACAATAACTGGAAATTAGAAGCCATCCATTTGTCCATCAACAGACATCTAGATAAGTAAAATGGGATGGAATCCTTTAGTAGACTGTCACTGGGCTGTAAAGAGAAATGTCATGATGTGGGCTGTTCAGATTATAGGACATTGGTTTGTTTCATAATTTGACTGAATTTCCTGTGGTTGAAAAAGGGCCTTGTTCTTGATCTTGCCATCGTCTACAAAGACTACATGAGCAGGAGAAGGATTTGTCATGGACGTAAGAGGATGTCAGTGGAGAGCAGGGAAGCAGGTGCTGTACCCCTCCAACAAAACTCATAATATTGGAGAGGAGTCTAAAGAGCTAGTTGAGTACCTCACCTCAAAAGACCCTGTAGTTCCAACTGCACTAAGACCGGACCATCAGGTTTGCCCCAATATGAGAAACTTCTTCAGGGTTAATTAACTGGATTCTGACTGATGATTTTGTTCTGCTATTAGGCCTGGTTTGCATTTTCTCTGTGGAAGTCAGTAGGTTTTTTAATATTTCATGCCTTATTTTAATATTCTAGCCTTGTCTCTTATCTTGGGTGTGTGGTTTTATTTTTATTCATCACTGAGACCTTGTGGAAGCTATTCTTTTCTTTATGAATATTTGGAAATCAATTTTTTGCTATTAGTTTCTGATAAGTTCTTTGATCAGGCTAATAATATTTCTTCTCTTTCCTGATGAATAAATTTTCTTAAAAATCAGGAATAGCTGTGAAGTTTTAGCTAATTTGTGGGGCTATCCATCATGATCATCGTACATGTACTTATTTATTTTTCTGCTTTAATCTGTCCATGAGGTGAATTGCATTAGCATATTTCCTAGACTTGTTTTCAATCATTTATTTTGCATTCATTTCACATATATTTATTTAATACCTTTTATGTGGCAGATGCTGTTCCAAGCACTGGTGATATAGTAAGAAGCAAAACAGACATTATTTCTTAAAAATACTGTTAAATGCAATCTGTTACCTTTATTAAATTTAGATTAAAGAATCTACCTCACAAAATATTTGAAAATATACACAAAGATATGTAAGGAATAACTGTTAGATTTATTTATAAATATACCCATTGATAGGGAAGCACTGATGTATGTTTAGTTCCTATAATATGACATAATATATATAACAATTAGAAAATCATGTAGTTCAGCACATATAAAAAGAAAAAAGCATGAAAAATGTTGTAGTATCTATGTATATATAGTATCATGTCAGTTTTATAAAACTGAAAAAGAAAAAGTCTTATACTTTTTTCAGTTCTTGTTTTATTCTTTGACAGTTTCACAATGAATTAAAGCCAGCCTCCCCCATATTACCCTCCCCCATTCCTCTCTCTTCTCCTTTTGAAGGGCTTCTTTGCATCCAGTTTCTCTCATACTTGCCTGTGTGACTTGTTGAATTTCATTAGTGTTGCCTGGATTAGCATGTGGCTGAACATGTGCTAAAGCATGGTGGATGTATCAGCATATATGTATCACTGAAGGAAGCAATTCCTTTTCCCCCGCCTAACATAAATCCTCAGGAGTTTCTCAGGAGTATTGGTGTATTGTAAGTTAGTCCCTCTTCAATGATGAAATATCCACAAGTCAAACCTTGTCCACGTCTTATAAGAGTGAACACAGTTGCAGTGAGTTCAGGGGCACAACGACCCTGTTGTTGTCAAAAGGCACTGTTTGGTAGTACCTCTCTCTACTCTCTGGTTCTTCCATTCTTACAGCCTCCTTCCTGCAGTATTCATTGAGTCTTAGTTGAGGAGTGATATAAATGAATGTTTAATGTCAAGCACTTCATGGGAGGAAAGAGTGGCGTTTTTGAGATAGAAACTCGTTGTGCAGTGCAGGCTGATCTTGAACGTATGGTCATCCATAGTGCTGGGGCTACACATGTGTGTTACCATGCCTCTAGACCAAGCCTGGGCTTGGACCATCCTCCTGTCTTGTTCTCTGCTGCATTGGGATAACCAGCATGTACCATAATATCTGGGTGCATATTAGTACTTTTAATAGATATAAGTTAACTGAAAGAGACTAGTGAGATAATTCAGGGGCTGAGATGCAGGCTCACAAACCAGGAGACCTGAGTTTGATCCATAGAAATCCACACAGTAGAAGAAGGTTGTCCTCTATTCTTTGCCTGTGTAACGTGGTATGCCTGTGTTCATCTTCTCTTTCTCTCATCTCTCTCTCTTTCTCTCTCTCTTTCTCTTCCTCCCTCTCTTTTTCACACACACCACACGCATATAAATATTTATAATAATATTTGAAATACACTCTTAATGACAGATTCCTCTGAAAAAATGGAGGAATAGACTTTCTATCTCCAACATATACTCTTCATATCACTTAATGGTCATAATTAATTACTTATTTGTGTTGGTGATGCTATAAAAGGAGAAAATGGTAGAATCTGAAGATTTGTTTGTACAAAACATTTCACATGCGACTTTCTGGTTTAGTATTTCATTTTGGGGCAACAGGACCATCATAGGCAGTTTGAAGTAGAATGGGATATTATTGGGAAAGTTAGAGACTTTTAAAAAAACATGTTATATGATACTACAGTAGACATCCTGAGACTGGGCAATTTATGATACACAGAAATGCAGTGGTTCATTTCTGAAGACTGGGTGGCTAGGATCACAAGGCCAGTGTCTGATGTGGGCATTCCTGTGAGATCATCTCACAGGGGTCAGCTCAAGGGCAAGAGATCTCAGGCAAGAAAGAGAAAAGATGCTCCAGCTCAATTTTATGATTTTTTAGCTAAGAAACCCATTCATGAAATTAATTCATTTATGAGCACAGAGCCTTATGAGATCATCATTTAAAAATCATACCGTTCCAGCAGTGTATTTGTTACTCAGGATTGTTTTTGCTATCCTGGGCCTTTATGCCCAAGAGTTGATGAATGGATAATGAAAACATTGTACATTTATACAATGGAATACTACTCAGTCATCCAAAAAGATGAATTAATGAAATTTGCCAGGAAATGGATGGAATTAGAAGAAATTAAAATGAGTGAAGTATTCCAGACACAGAAAGCTAGATACTGTATGTACTCCCTACTAAGTGGATCTTAGCTACAAACCCACTTAATGACATACTCAAAGGTAAATCTCTGTAATGCCCACTATAATTACAAAGAATTATAAATAGGGGAGAAGGGGAACGAAGACCTCAAAAGAAAGGAGACAAAAAAACACATTTCAGTAGAGAAATTAGGCCATGGTCATGTACTGCATGTAAGTAGTGAGATATTGGATGCAGCTCACTCTCACTTCCTTTCCTGATCACTTGGGACTGAACAGGTTTGATCTCCCCAGTCAGAGAGGGTATAGGGACTGGCAGTTAGATGGTAACCAACTGGCAAGTGTGAGACTGACTCTCCTCACTTTTGTGTCCTATTCTTATTCTTCCATCTACCTTTGAGTCTCTTCTTATATTAAGATCTTCATTTAAACAGTCTTTTATCTTTGGTTAGGAGGTGACCTTTGATACTAATCAAGATATAGCCAAGGCGGCAGTGCAGGAAAAGCAAAACTGAAAAAAACAACCAACCTAATTCAGAACACCAAAGACACTACATTATTCACCTGGAACCAGATCAGTCAAATCTCTCCCCATCCCTGAAGTTCAGGGAAACTTGCAGAAGAGGGGGCAGCACGCCGATTGTGGAGTGCCCTCTCTCTCTCACACACACACACACACACACACACACACACACACACACGTGCGCACACTCTGCACCATTGAATAAATTTTTAAAAATTATTAAAAAAAAAAAAGATTCAGTTTCCAAGGCTGGCTGGAGACACTAAACCTCTGCCTGGAAAGCAGAAAGGTCCTGAGTTCAGAAATGGTGGCGGCCTGCACTTCCGATCCTGCAAGGTGGAACCAGAGCAAAGCAAAGAGGAGTTTGAGCAATCCAGGGTGATTTTCGAACTCGCCCTTGGCCCTTCACAGTCACGGTCACAGACAGTGAGTGCCCTCTCTCTCTCACACACACACACACACACACACACACACACGTGCGCACACTGTGCACCATTGAATAAATTTTTAAAATTTATTAAAAAAAAAAAAAGATTCAGTTTCCAAGGCTGGCTGGAGACACTAAACCTCTGCCTGGAAAGCAGAAAGGTCCTGAGTTCAGAAATGGTGGCGGCCTGCACTTCCGATCCTGCAAGGTGGAACCAGAGCAAAGCAAAGAGGAGTTTGAGCAATCCAGGGTGATTTTCGAACTCACCCTTGGCCCTTCACAGTCACGGTCACAGACAGTGAGTGCCCTCTCTCTCTCACACACACACACACACACACACACACACACACACACACGTGCGCACACTGTGCACCATTGAATAAATTTTTAAAAATTATTAAAAAAAAAAGATTCAGTTTCCAAGGCTGGCTGGAGACACTAAACCTCTGCCTGGAAAGCAGAAAGGTCCTGAGTTCAGAAATGGTGGCGGCCTGCACTTCCGATCCTGCAAGGTGGAACCAGAGCAAAGCAAAGAGGAGTTTGAGCAATCCAGGGTGATTTTCGAACTCACCCTTGGCCCTTCACAGTCACGGTCACAGACAGTGAGTGCCCTCTCTCTCTCACACACACACACACACACACACACACGTGCGCACACTGTGCACCATTGAATAAATTTTTAAAATTTATTAAAAAAAAAAAAAGATTCAGTTTCCAAGGCTGGCTGGAGACACTAAACCTCTGCCTGGAAAGCAGAAAGGTCCTGAGTTCAGAAATGGTGGCGGCCTGCACTTCCGATCCTGCAAGGTGGAACCAGAGCAAAGCAAAGAGGAGTTTGAGCAATCCAGGGTGATTTTCGAACTCGCCCTTGGCCCTTCACAGTCACGGTCACAGACAGTGAGTGCCCTCTCTCTCTCACACACACACACACACACACACACACACACACACGTGCGCACACTGTGCACCATTGAATAAATTTTTAAAATTTATTAAAAAAAAAAAAGATTCAGTTTCCAAGGCTGGCTGGAGACACTAAACCTCTGCCTGGAAAGCAGAAAGGTCCTGAGTTCAGAAATGGTGGCGGCCTGCACTTCCGATCCTGCAAGGTGGAACCAGAGCAAAGCAAAGAGGAGTTTGAGCAATCCAGGGTGATTTTCGAACTCACCCTTGGCCCTTCACAGTCACGGTCACAGACAGTGAGTGCCCTCTCTCTCTCACACACACACACACACACACACACACACACACACGTGCGCACACTGTGCACCATTGAATAAATTTTTAAAATTTATTAAAAAAAAAAAAGATTCAGTTTCCAAGGCTGGCTGGAGACACTAAACCTCTGCCTGGAAAGCAGAAAGGTCCTGAGTTCAGAAATGGTGGCGGCCTGCACTTCCGATCCTGCAAGGTGGAACCAGAGCAAAGCAAAGAGGAGTTTGAGCAATCCAGGGTGATTTTCGAACTCGCCCTTGGCCCTTCACAGTCACGGTCACAGACAGTGAGTGCCCTCTCTCTCTCACACACACACACACACACACACACACACACACACACACGTGCGCACACTGTGCACCATTGAATAAATTTTTAAAATTATTAAAAAAAAAAAAGATTCAGTTTCCAAGGCTGGCTGGAGACACTAAACCTCTGCCTGGAAAGCAGAAAGGTCCTGAGTTCAGAAATGGTGGCGGCCTGCACTTCCGATCCTGCAAGGTGGAACCAGAGCAAAGCAAAGAGGAGTTTGAGCAATCCAGGGTGATTTTCGAACTCGCCCTTGGCCCTTCACAGTCACGGTCACAGACAGTGAGTGCCCTCTCTCTCTCACACACACACACACACACACACACACACACACACACGTGCGCACACTGTGCACCATTGAATAAATTTTTAAAATTATTAAAAAAAAAAAAGATTCAGTTTCCAAGGCTGGCTGGAGACACTAAACCTCTGCCTGGAAAGCAGAAAGGTCCTGAGTTCAGAAATGGTGGCGGCCTGCACTTCCGATCCTGCAAGGTGGAACCAGAGCAAAGCAAAGAGGAGTTTGAGCAATCCAGGGTGATTTTCGAACTCACCCTTGGCCCTTCACAGTCACGGTCACAGACAGTGAGTGCCCTCTCTCTCACACACACACACACACACACACACACACACACACGTGCGCACACTGTGCACCATTGAATAAATTTTTAAAATTTATTAAAAAAAAAAAGATTCAGTTTCCAAGGCTGGCTGGAGACACTAAACCTCTGCCTGGAAAGCAGAAAGGTCCTGAGTTCAGAAATGGTGGCGGCCTGCACTTCCGATCCTGCAAGGTGGAACCAGAGCAAAGCAAAGAGGAGTTTGAGCAATCCAGGGTGATTTTCGAACTCACCCTTGGCCCTTCACAGTCACGGTCACAGACAGTGAGTGCCCTCTCTCTCTCACACACACACACACACACACACACACACACACGTGCGCACACTGTGCACCATTGAATAAATTTTTAAAATTATTAAAAAAAAAAAAGATTCAGTTTCCAAGGCTGGCTGGAGACACTAAACCTCTGCCTGGAAAGCAGAAAGGTCCTGAGTTCAGAAATGGTGGCGGCCTGCACTTCCGATCCTGCAAGGTGGAACCAGAGCAAAGCAAAGAGGAGTTTGAGCAATCCAGGGTGATTTTCGAACTCGCCCTTGGCCCTTCACAGTCACGGTCACAGACAGTGAGTGCCCTCTCTCTCTCACACACACACACACACACACACACACACACGTGCGCACACTGTGCACCATTGAATAAATTTTTAAAATTTATTAAAAAAAAAAAAAAGATTCAGTTTCCAAGGCTGGCTGGAGACACTAAACCTCTGCCTGGAAAGCAGAAAGGTCCTGAGTTCAGAAATGGTGGCGGCCTGCACTTCCGATCCTGCAAGGTGGAACCAGAGCAAAGCAAAGAGGAGTTTGAGCAATCCAGGGTGATTTTCGAACTCACCCTTGGCCCTTCACAGTCACGGTCACAGACAGTGAGTGCCCTCTCTCTCTCTCACACACACACACACACACACACACACACACACACACACACGTGCGCACACTGTGCACCATTGAATAAATTTTTAAAATTTATTAAAAAAAAAAGATTCAGTTTCCAAGGCTGGCTGGAGACACTAAACCTCTGCCTGGAAAGCAGAAAGGTCCTGAGTTCAGAAATGGTGGCGGCCTGCACTTCCGATCCTGCAAGGTGGAACCAGAGCAAAGCAAAGAGGAGTTTGAGCAATCCAGGGTGATTTTCGAACTCGCCCTTGGCCCTTCACAGTCACGGTCACAGACAGTGAGTGCCCTCTCTCTCTCACACACACACACACACACACACACACACACACGTGCGCACACTGTGCACCATTGAATAAATTTTTAAAATTATTAAAAAAAAAAAAAGATTCAGTTTCCAAGGCTGGCTGGAGACACTAAACCTCTGCCTGGAAAGCAGAAAGGTCCTGAGTTCAGAAATGGTGGCGGCCTGCACTTCCGATCCTGCAAGGTGGAACCAGAGCAAAGCAAAGAGGAGTTTGAGCAATCCAGGGTGATTTTCGAACTCGCCCTTGGCCCTTCACAGTCACGGTCACAGACAGTGAGTGCCCTCTCTCTCTCACACACACACACACACACACACACACACACACACACGTGCGCACACTGTGCACCATTGAATAAATTTTTAAAAATTATTAAAAAAAAAAGATTCAGTTTCCAAGGCTGGCTGGAGACACTAAACCTCTGCCTGGAAAGCAGAAAGGTCCTGAGTTCAGAAATGGTGGCGGCCTGCACTTCCGATCCTGCAAGGTGGAACCAGAGCAAAGCAAAGAGGAGTTTGAGCAATCCAGGGTGATTTTCAAACTCACCCTTGGCCCTTCACAGTCACGGTCACAGACAGTGAGTGCCCTCTAACACACACACACACACACACACACACACACACACACACACATGTGAAAACAGAAAATAAAGATCCAGTTCCCTTATAGAAGAGGAGGCGAGGCAGTAAGATTATAGAAGCCTAACCTAATGGTGGGGAGATATACTGCCAGCCAAGACTCGCCAGTGATGAGCTCACTGTAATGAGATCTGTCTACTTCTATCAGATCTACACAATGGCTGACATCTCAACATTCAACATCCCCTGACCCCAGTTTCTGTTTCTTCTTTCTCCCACCCCTCTCTTTTCCTCCGCTCCCCGCCCCCCACCCCCTACCCCTCAGGTCAACCAGCAGGGTCCGCTGGAGAAACTAACAACTGCAGTCAGAGAGAATCTGTGAAGCAGGCTCTGAACAAAAGAAGGGGGGCTTCCCCACTCGTGGGTACACACAATGAAGGCTCACTTCAATGGTCACAAAGAGGGATGGTCCATTACTGGCACAGAAGCCCTGTGCCACACATGGAGATGGACATGAGGGAGGGCTCCAGAGACATGGCAGGATTGGGGAAGGAAGGGGAGAATGGGAGAGAAGGAAGGAGGTAGGAGGGAAGGGGGCTGGATGTGACGAAAAAAAAAATATTTTGTCAAAGAAGAAAAGATAACATATTCAAAAAAAAATAGATTACAATCATTTACGGAAGGGGAGCGCTCTATGAGGTGCTTTTTTAATTAATTTACTGCGCGTGCGTGCGTGCGTGCGTGCGTGCGTGCGTACGTACGTATCGGTGGACAACGTGTGTCCCTGTGGAGGACCAAGGGTGATTTTGGGAATCACCCTGGATTGTTTCTACCTCCTTTTGGCTTCATGGGGTATGATCTCCCAGGCCAGGCTCTGCCTACCGGCGAGAAGAAATTCAGGCTGCTGTTTCCACCTGACATTTTTACATGGTACCTGGGATCCAAACTCAGGACCTTCTGCCTGCGAGGTAGACTCTTAACCCCTGAACCATCCTTCCAGCCCTTTTAAAAATGTTAGAATTGAAAAAGAGAACACTAGGCTGGTGAACTGACTCAGCAGGCAAAGGGGCCTTTCTTACAAATCTACTACTTGACTGCCTAGGGGCCTTCTTACAAATCAGGTACTTGACTGCCTGTGTGATTCCAGCCCTTGGTAGGAATCCATTTTGTGGAGGGAGACAAGTGATATGCAAAAATTTGTCCTCTAGGGTGTGTGTGTGGGGGGGGGGGTGGAGGGAGAGAGGGGACCGGTGTAACTGCTTTAAACAAGAACAAGAACAAGAACAACCACAAATTTGTCCTCTAAAGTCCACGAGTACTCTATCTATCGATAAATGAGTAGCAGCGTAGATGGGTTTGGTGTATGCAGGAGGTCGATGAGAGGGAAGCTATGACTGTTTGGAGAGGCTGAGTACTTGGCAATAGGAGAATTTAGAACTCAAAACCAGTCAGGCTGCCAGGCAGAGGCTTTACCCACTGAGGTGTGTCACAGGACCAAGTCACATTTTCCTTGCAAAAAGAGAAGTAGACCTGAGGGTTAGGTAAGATAAGGATCAAGATAAATTAAATTGTGGCGTTTTTCAGCCTTATTTTCCCCAGGGGGGAAAAAAAAAATAAAGAGAGATAAACTTCTCCGAACCTCTGTGCCATAAGGTTGAGGACTGCAAATACGGAACTTGGAGTGGGGACAAGGGCTGAGAGTGTGATGGGGGCTTGTGTCAGTAATGTTCTTTTGATCATCTATGCTGCCCTGTCCCTTTCCATATTGCATTTAAGAAAGAAGAGAGAGAGAGAGAGAGAGAGAGAGAGAGAGAGAAAGAAAGAAAGAAAGAAAGAAAGAAAGAAAGAAAGAAAGAAAGAAAGAAAGAAAGAAAGAAAGAAAGAAAGTCACTGTTGCCTGTCTGAAGTTTTTTGAGCATGTAGTAGACAGTGATCATGACTTCTCAAAAAATAACTTGGATTCAAGTTGTATTCAGGATCAGGTTGGTTAAAAAGAAAGAAAAAAGAGAAAAAAATGAATTAAAAAAAAAAGAGCCAGCGGGCGGAAGTGCAGGCAGGCAGGCAGGCAGGCCATGTTAGGATCTGCAACATCTACATGCGTGCACATGCATGCACGGACTCTCTCTCTCTCTCTCTCTCTCTCTCTCTCTCTCTCTCTCTCTCTCTCTCTCTGTCTCTGTCTCTCTCTCTCTCTCTCTCTCTCTCTCTCAAAAAAATGCTTATACAGATAGATATCAGTTGACTAAGAGCTGAGTCCAAATTACACACTTTGTAACAAACAACGAATGTAACAAATTGAGATGACATTGCCTAAAGGTGAAACAACACAGATTCTCAGGATGCTAATGCTCTGTCTTATCAGGTTGCTAAGTTTCTAAATGAAGCAACTTGAAAGATTCAGTTCCAGGTTTTTTCCTATGTATGTGTCAGGAAAAAGAGGGAATCCGGTTACAAGGGAACACCATGCGGGCAATTTACAGCAGAGTGGGGGAAATCTGCTCTGCAGGTTTGACATGCGAGTTTTTGTGTTAGAGGAAGCTTATGGGATGCTAATGTGACACATTTCAAAAACTACACAAAAAATTAAAGACGTAGGGTCAGTCACGTATGACTACTAAGGGAACTAACTGCCACCTTGGCGGTTCTCCCCTAACCGCGTGCTTGTGGCAGTCGTCTCCTCCTTCTCCCCGAGCATCCAATAGTTTCTTCCTTTTTGTCTCCTTTTCAATAAAGTATCTGCTTTCACCTTTAAAAAAAAGGGGGGGGGGCTAAGGCTAGGCCATGATAAACCCCTCAACATCCTATAATCCGCCTCTCCACAATCACAAAATATTCTCTCCCTCCCTCCCTCCCTCCCTCCTTCCTTCCATAAATAATTTTTTGAGGATTAAGGTAGAGCTTCTTAGAGGAGAGGAAGAACAGAACTCACGGACTCCAGACTCGGAGTACCATGAGGGGCTATGGCACCCTGGAGAACTCATGGACATGGAATCAATGAGGGGCATTGAGGGTCACGAGGGGCAGGCGCTAAAGATGGCTACCAGGGTCTGGACTATTTATACACTTAGGCAAGCCCAGGAAAAATGGCTTTTCCAGATAACATATTCAAAAAAAAATAAAAATAGAATACAATCATTTACGGAAGGGGAGCGCTCTATGAGGTGCTTTTTTAATTAATTTACTGCGCGTGCGTGCGTGCGTGCGTACGTACGTATCAGTGGACAATGTGTGTCCCTGTGGAGGACCAAGGGTGATTTTGGGAATCACCCTGGATTGTTTCTACCTCCTTTTGGCTTCATGGGGTATGATCTCCCAGGCCAGGCTCTGCCTACCGGCGAGAAGAAATTCAGGCTGCTGTTTCCACCTGACATTTTTACATGGTACCTGGGATCCAAACTCAGGACCTTCTGCCTGCGAGGTAGACTCTTAACCCCTGAACCATCCTTCCAGCCCTTTTAAAAATGTTAGAATTGAAAAAGAGAACACTAGGCTGGTGAACTGACTCAGCAGGCAAAGGGGCCTTTCTTACAAATCTACTACTTGACTGCCTAGGGGCCTTCTTACAAATCAGGTACTTGACTGCCTGTGTGATTCCAGCCCTTGGTAGGAATCCATTTTGTGGAGGGAGACAAGTGATATGCAAAAATTTGTCCTCTAGGGTGTGTGTGTGGGGGGGGGGGTGGAGGGAGAGAGGGGACCGGTGTAACTGCTTTAAACAAGAACAAGAACAAGAACAACCACAAATTTGTCCTCTAAAGTCCACGAGTACTCTATCTATCGATAAATGAGTAGCAGCGTAGATGGGTTTGGTGTATGCAGGAGGTCGATGAGAGGGAAGCTATGACTGTTTGGAGAGGCTGAGTACTTGGCAATAGGAGAATTTAGAACTCAAAACCAGTCAGGCTGCCAGGCAGAGGCTTTACCCACTGAGGTGTGTCACAGGACCAAGTCACATTTTCCTTGCAAAAAGAGAAGTAGACCTGAGGGTTAGGTAAGATAAGGATCAAGATAAATTAAATTGTGGCGTTTTTCAGCCTTATTTTCCCCAGGGGGGGAAAAAAAATAAAGAGAGATAAACTTCTCCGAATCTCTGTGCCATAAGGTTGAGGACTGCAAATACGGAACTTGGAGTGGGGACAAGGGCTGAGAGTGTGATGGGGGCTTGTGCCAGTAATGTTCTTTTGATCATCTATGCTTCCCTGTCCCTTTCCATATTGCATTTAAGAAAGAAAGAAGAGAGAGAGAGAGAGAGAGAGAGAGAGAGAGAGAGAGAGAGAAAGAAAGAAAGAAAGAAAGAAAGAAAGAAAGAAAGAAAGAAAGAAAGAAAGAAAGAAAGAAAGAAAGAAAGTCACTGTTGCCTGTCTGAAGTTTTTTGAGCATGTAATAGACAGTGATCATGACTTCTCAAAAAATAACTTGGATTCAAGTTGTATTCAGGATCAGGTTGGTTAAAAAGAAAGAAAAAAGAGAAAAAAAAATGAATTAAAAAAAAAAGAGCCAGCGGGCGGGAGTGCAGGCAGGCAGGCAGGCAGGCAGGCAGGCCATGTTAGGATCTGCAACATCTACGTGCGTGCGCATGCATGCATGGACTCTCTCTCTCTCTCTCTCTGTCTCTCTCTCTCTCTCTCTCTCTCTCTCATAAAATGTCAAACGAAGAAAGAAGACGTGGGGGGAGCGTAGAAGAAATCACGGAGATGGGGGGGATCTATTGTTCTCTCAACCTTTTTTAAGAAATTATTTTAAGTTGCACATGCAGTAAGTTTAAGAGGTTTTTGCATGTTAATCCCCACCCAAAGTCATTTTCTTCGTTCCCCTTCCCCCCAGGTTCCATGATGCTTCTTGAGAGTTTTGGGGGCGGGGCAACTGTGCATCCCCGTGGAGGAGCACGCCAAGGATGACTTTTGGGAATTATTCTGGCTGGCCGAATTGTTTCATACTCCTTGCTTAACTGTCTGGGCTTGATTTCGCAGGCAGGCGGGCAGGCGGGCAGGCGGGCGGGCGGGCGGTCTCGTTCCTTCCCTCTGCTCACCCACCGCCGCCGCCGCCGCCACCGCCGCCGCCGCTTTTTACGTGGCACCTGGGATCCCAACTGTGTTCCTTTGGCTTTGTCTTGCGGGGCAGAGGCAGAGTCACAACCGCAAACCCTGAGCCATCCGTCCAGCCCTAAAAGGGTTTCATTTTATAAAAAAGACTGAAATAGATTAGGTAGGAGGGAGAGAGGCAGAGAGGGAAGGAGGGGGGGGGAGAGAGAGAGAGAGAGAGAGAGAGAGAGAGAGAGAGAGAGAGAGAGAGAGAAAGTGTGCCTGTGTCCATGAGCCTCAGCTACCCCTACCCACCCATGCAAATGAATGCATGTGTTTTGTTGTTGTTGTTGTTGTTGTTGTTGTTGTTACACTTTTTTAAGAAAAAGTGTAGCATCTTTCTTTTTCTTTCTTTCTTTCTTTCTTTCTTTCTTTCTTTCTTGATTTCTTTCTTGATTTCTTTCTTGATTTCTTTCTTTCTTGATTTCTTTCTTTCTTGATTTCTTTCTTTCTTTTTCTTTTTTTTTAAGAGAATTAAGGTAGAGTTTATTAGAAAAGAGAAAGGTTGGAACTCACAGACTCCAGACGTGGAATGCCATGAGGAGCTAGGGCGCTTCCATGAGAAGCAGAAATAAAACAGAGCTCATGGCAATAGAGTGCCATGAGGGGCTAGGGAGCCTATGAGAACTCACAGTGCCTAGGCATGGAATTCATGAGGAGCAAGGAACAAGAAACAGACTCATGGCACTGGAGTGCCATGAGGGGCTAGATTGCCTCCAAAAGAAGTAGGTAGCTGGAAAACGGACTCATGGCACTAAAGGGCCACGAGGGGCCAGATCGCCCATACTTCTCACTCACGCTGTATTCCCTTCTTACCGTGGCAGCTGTCTGCCCGCACTTAAAAATAGCATGGAAAGCATGTACCTTGGCAGCACAGATGAGAGGAAGCACATATCGAAGCCAGACAAGCGAATCACGATGTCACAGTGGGAATGTTGGGAATGAACTGGAGGAAAAGCTGCTTGCTTCTTGATGTTAGAAAGAAGAGACTACAATGAAAACAGGCTTCATCGAAGCATGGTGTTTTAGAAATAGAAACAGAAAGAGGTGGGGCTGGAGAGGTGGCTCAGGGGTTAAGCCTCTGCCTTGCAGGCGGAAGGTCCCGAGTTCGGATCCCAGATCCCACGTATAGACGCCAGGCGGAAGCGGGGGCAGCCTGCGTTTGTGGTCCTGGTAGGGCGGAGCCTGTGAATCCCGGGGCAGAGTAAACAAGGAGGAGGCGGTCCATGGTGGTTCCCGAATTCGCCCGTGGTTCTACACACACACACACACACACACACACACACACACACACACACACACAAGAGATCTCCCCAAAAGGAGATTCTGGAACATGTGCTGAAAACCATAATAATTTGTCCTTCGTGCCTGAATTCTCCATCCTGTCCAAATCCTCTTTCTGTTTGTTTTGTTTTTTTTTTTTTAATTTTTTCATTTTTCTTTATTCAATTGCGTGCGCGCACGTTGCGCGCGCGCGTTCTGC
>JALPQD010000163.1:4074065-4109221 GCA_023101885.1 Typhlomys cinereus
GGCACTCACTGTGCTGTGACCGTGACGTGAAGGCCAGGGTGAGTTCGAAAAAAAAAATCAAAAAACAAAAAACCTGGATGGCTCAAACTCCGCTTGGCTTTGCTCTGGTTCCACCGTGCAGGATCGGAAGTGCAGGCCGCCACCATTTCTGAACTCAGGACCTTGCTTGCTTTCCAGGCAGAGGTGTATGTCTCCAGCCAGCCGTGAAACTGAATCTTGGTTTGTTTTAATAATTTAAATTTATTCAATGGTGACACAGTGTGCGCAAACGCGTGTGTGTGTGTGTGTGGTGTGTTGTGTGTGAAGAGAGCGAGAGGGAACTCAAGTCTGTGACCGGTGACGGTGAAGGCCAAGATGTGAGTGCGAAAATCAACCCGGAGTGCTCAATGCGCTCTTGCGTTTGCTCTGGTTCCACCTTGCAGGATCGGAAGTGCAGGCCGCCACCAGTGCGGACTCAGACCTTCTTCTGCGTCCCAGGCAGGGTGTAGTGTCTCCAGCCAGCCTTGGAAATGAATCTTTTGTTTTTTTTAATAATTGTTAAAATTTATTCATGGGCACAGTGTGCGCACGCGTGTGTGTTGTGTGTGTGTTGTGTGGGAGAGAGAGGCACTCACTGTCTTTACCGTGACGTGAAGGGCCAAGGGTGAGGGTCGAATCACCCTGGATTGCTCAACTCCTCTTTGCGTTGCTCTGGTTTCCACTTGCAGGATCAAGAAAGTGAGGGCCGCCACCATTTTCTGACCAGGACCTTTCTGCTTTCCAGGCAGAGGTGTAGTGTCTCCCAGCCAGCCTTGAAAACGGAATCTCCTTTTTTTTTTTTTAATAATTTTAAAAATTTATTCAATGGTTCGGTGGTCGCACGTGTGTTTTGTGTGTGTTTGTGTTTTTTTTGTGTGTTAGAAGAGAGAGAGGGCCATCACTGTCTTTGACCGTGACTGTGAGGGCTCAATGGTGAGTTCTAAAATCACCCTGGATTGCTCACACTCCATATTTTCTTATGCTTCTTTTGCACCAGTTTCTTATCGGAATGCAGGCCTCCCACCATTTTTGAAACTCAGGACATTTTCTGCTTCCAGGCAGAGGTTTATTTTCCTCCGCCAGCCTTGGAAAACTGAAATCTTTTTTTTTTATAATTTTTAAACATTTATTCAATTTTTCACAGTTTTCGCAACCGCTATGTGTTGTTTTTTTGTTTGGTTTTTGGTTTTGTGTTGTGTATAGATATAGAGATATGGCACTCCTTTCTTTGCCCTTGACTGTGAATGACCAAGGGGTATTTCTAAAATCACCCTTTATTGCCTCCAAACTCCTCTTGCCTTTGCTCTGGTTCCACCTTGCGTATCGGAGTGCAGTCCGCCACCATGTTCGAACTCAGGACCTTTCTGCTTTCCAGGCAGAGGTTTTTAGTGTCTCCAGCCAGCCTTTGAAACTGAATCTTTTTTTTTTTTTTTAATAAATTTTAAAATTTCTTCAATGGTGCGTGTGCGCACTGTGTTGTTTGTGTGTTGGTGTGTGTGTGTGGTGTGTGTGTGATAGAGAGAGAGGGCACTCACTGTCTGTGACAGTGGACTGGTGAAGGGCCAAGGGTGAGTTTCGAAATCACCCTGGATTTGCTCAAACTCCCTCTTTGCTTTGCACGGTCACAGACAGTGAGTGCCCTCTCTCTCACACACACACACACACACACACACACACACGTGCGCACACTGTGCACCATTGAATAAATTTTTAAAATTATAAAAAAAAAAAAAAGATTCAGTTTCCAAGGCTGGCTGGAGACAAACCTCTGCCTGGAAAGCAGAAAGGTCCTGAGTTCAGAAATGGTGGCGGCCTGCACTTCCGATCCTGCAAGGTGGAACCAGAGCAAAGCAAAGAGGAGTTTGAGCAATCCAGGGTGATTTTCGAACTCGCCCTTGGCCCTTCACAGTCAGGTCACAGACAGTGAGTGCAACCAAAAGGATTCATTTTCCAAGGCTGGCTGGAGACACTAAACCTCTGCCTGGAAAGCAGAAAGGTCCTGAGTTCAGAAATGGTGGCGGCCTGCACTTCCGATCCTGCAAGGTGGAACCAGAGCAAAGCAAAGAGTTTGAGCAATCCAGGGTGATTTTCGAACTCACCCTTGGCCCTTCACAGTCACGGTCACAGACAGTGAGTGCCCTCTCTCTCTCCCACACACACACACCACACCACACACACACACACGTGCGCACACTGTGCACCATTGAATAAATTTTTAAAATTATTTAAAAAAAAAAAAGATTCAGTTTCCAAGGCTGGCTGGAGACACTAAACCTCTGCCTGGAAAGCAGAAAGGTCCTGAGTTCAGAAATGGTGGCGGCCTGCACTTCCGATCCTGCAAGGTGGAACCAGAGCAAAGCAAAGAGGATTTGAGCAATCCAGGGTGATTTTCGAACTCGCCCCTTGGCCCTTCACAGTCACGGTCACAGACAGTGAGTGCCCTCTCCTCTCACACACACACACCACACACACACACACACAACTGCGCACACTGTGCACCATTGAATAAATTTTTAAAATTATTAAAAAAAAAAAAAAGATTCAGTTTCCAAGGCTGGCTGGAGACACTAAACCTCTGCCTGGAAAGCAGAAAGGTCCTGAGTTCAGAAATGGTGGCGGCCTGCACTTCCGATCCTGCAAGGTGGAACCAGAGCAAAGCAAAGAGGAGTTTGAGCAATCCAGGGTGATTTTCGAACTCACCCTTGGCCCTCTCACAGTCACGGTCACAGACAGTGAGTGCCCTCTCTCTCACACCCACACACAACACACACACACACACACACACGCACACGTGCCACTGCACCATTGAATAAATTTTTAAAAATTATTAAAAAAAAAAAGATTCAGTTTCCAAGGCTGGCTGGAGAACTAAACCTCTGCCTGAAAGCAGAAAGGTCCTGAGTTCAGAAATGTGGTGGCGGCCTGCAACTTCCCGATCCTGCAAGGTGGAACCAGAGCAAAGCAAAGAGGAGTTTGAGCATCCAGGGTGATTTTCGAACTCACCCTTGGCCCTTCACGTCACGGTCACAGACAGGTAGCGCCTCTCTCTCACCACACACAACACACACACACACCACACATGCGCACACTGTGCACCATTTGATAAATTTTTAAATTTATTAAAAAAAAAAAAGATTCAGTTTCCAAGGCTGGCTGGAGACACTAACCCTCTGCCGGAAAGCAGAAAGGTCCTGAGTTCAGAAATGGTGGCGGCCTGCACTTCCGATCCTGCAAGGTGGAACCAGAGCAACAGCAGAGGAGTTTGAGCAATCCAGGGTGATTTTTCGAACTTCGCCCCTTGGCCCTTCACAGTCATCAACGGTCCAGACATGAGTGCCCTGCATGCCATCACATATTTCGTCTATCGACCAAAGCAAAAGGACAACACACAAACACACAACCACAACCAGGCAACACAGCACAGCAGTAAACCTGCTCAAGCACAACTGTTGCACTCAGTGTGAATAAATATTATTCAAAAAATTAATTTGAAAAAAAAAAGAAGCGAAGTTAGTTTCACAAGGCGAGAGCATGGAGTACACTAAAAACTAACTCTCTCCGCCTGGAAAGTCAGAAAGGTCGGCGTGATTTCAGAAATGGGTGACGGCCCTCACACTTCCAGAGACACCTGGCAAGGTGTCACTCGGTAGCAATAGCCAAAGAGCTAGTTTTGAAGCAATCCATCAGCTGATTTTGCGCGCACTCACTCGTTGTCACTACCATCTGGTCAACAGTCAAAGCGGAATCAACAGACAAGTGAGTGGCCCCTGCGTCGTCTACGTGCCACTCTCAGCACCCTACGCCAGACCAACACTACAGCTCCGATATCCCTGGATAGAACTACACCCAAGAGAACCACAGCACAACAGTCGTCTCGTCGACCGCACAAACATGCTTGTGCACCATTGCTACACATAATGTTTTGGAAACATAAATTATTTACAAAACAAAAGATCTCAGTCTTCCTAAGGGCTGGCTCGGGACATACTAACCTGCTGCCTGGAAAATGCATTAATCAGGTTCCCTGGAGTTCTCACGAAATGGTGGCGGCTGCACGAAATTAACGGATGCCTGAAAGGTGGAACTCAGAAGCAAGCTAAGAAACGTAGTTTGAGCAATGCCAGGTGTGTATTGTTCAGAACTCCTTGCCTCCTTAGGCTCTATCCTAGTCCACGAGTCACTCGACGCATGTGTGTGCCCTACCAAGTCTCTCAAGAACTCTCGATACCACCCCACATGATCAACACACAACAACGGTGCGCACGGGATTGCAACAGTGCAGCGCATTGAAGTAGGAAACTCATTTTAGCCTAATTTATTAAGAAAGAAAAGAAAGAACGAAGATTCGAGTCATTTTGTCCGAGAGGCTGGGGACTGAGAGCAGACGTACGAACCGTTCTGCTCCAGGAGAACAGCAGAACGGTCGATCGCTGAGAAATTCAGCAAATAAGGTAGCTGCAGCCTGCCATCTCAGATCCTGCAAGGTGAGATATTCAACCACATAAAGCCTGAGAGCAAAGCTAAGAGGAGTTTGAGAACACAAATCTACAGGGAAATGCATATATTAGATTCAATCTCTTACAACAGTCTGTGCGCCATGATCAGCATCATATCGGTCACAGACAGTTAGTGCCCTCCTCTCTCATGCTCAACCTCGCACATCACTAACAGAAACATCCCTGTTACGGCTACACACAACCCACTCAGCTCTCTACAACAACCAGAATGACTCTGGCAGCACATCTAGTTAATTATCTTTCATCTTAAACACCATCTTCATAAACCCGATAGTCCTTGCCAACTGACGCCATTCATCCAAGATTAGTTTCTGGCAAAACATAGTATTTACAACAACAACAAAAGAAATAAGTCTAGTAATATTACCAATTTTCTCGCCGTGAGCTACAACACAGATCGCTCAATGCCTGTCGAATGAGCTAGTAAAGGTCCAATGCTAGGTTCCACAACCGGTGGCGGCCTGCACTATCGCGAATCTGGCCAAAGGTAGGAACCAGAGAAAGCACGAACGACGGAGTTCTATCAATCGCATGGTGTACATATTGATGTCGAACCATGAACGCATCTTGGCCCTGCCTGCACAGATCACGGTCACTCAGCAGTGGTGCACCTGCTCACTACCTCACACACATCAAGGCCACTGAGCAGCGCCGAAGACAGCGGGGACGGTCATCATCGTCAGCACATCCGCGCAGACCCCTGTCGACACCATATGAATAAATGTTTTCAAAATATCCTAAGCAAAAACAAAAAAAAGATTCAGTTCCTCTCTAAGGCACAGGCTCGTCGATGCACTAAACCTGGCTGGCCTGGAACAAGACAGATAAGGTATCTCTGAGTTCAGAGCCACCTGCAGTGGAACGCCGAGTCCACTCACAGATCCGATCCATGCATAGGTGGACACCGGAGCCAAAGCATAGAGCGAGTTCTGAAGCAATCCAGGTGTGTGATGTCTTACGAACTCGCGACTCGACTGCTGAGCACTCTATACATGCACAGTCAAAACGGTCATCAGCATGAGCGTGCGGGCCTCGCTGCGTGCTCACATCCACATCACACACACACACACGTGCGCACATTACGATCTCCGACCTGGCACAACGGATATGAATGAATAAGATCTTATATAAAACGTTGTATTAAAACAAAATGAAAATAAGAGTATCTCAGTTTCCAACGGCTAGGGAGCGGTGGACACGCACTAGCTACCGGTGCTGCACATGGCAAGTCAGATAAGCAGTCCGATGTAGTAAGATCATGAATATGGGTTGGTGCGGTACCTAATGCATCGATTACCGATTCCTGCAAGGTGTAACCCGGAGCAAAGCAAAATAGGAGTTTTGAGCATCCAGGGTGATGTTCGAAATCACCCCTTGGCCCTTCACATCACGTTGGGGAGACAGCTTGTGAACCAAGATTAAGAGAGTGGTTGAGATCAACAGCACGCACGCACGCACACACACACACCTGCCCGGTACACAGTCTGGTGGGATGTGGTGTTTGCCGCAGACCCTAAAGCCACTGTCATCATGAGGACAGGCACATGGAAAACATTCTCAGTCAAGAACAGTCCACTGACTCCTTCCCCTGAACCTTCCTACTCTTGGCTAAGATCTTCTGACCACTCTGCTCATTTTCATACAGGAAAATGCCAGGTGACGTGGGTGGAGGGAGGTCCCACAAAAAATAAAAAGCCTGAGCCAGAACCTTTTTTTTACATATATATAAATCATTTTATATTCACATATGTACGGACAGACAGACAATAAAAGTTAGGCGATTTGATGCACATTCTGGCATGAATCCTACAAGTCAAGGCCAAAATGTAGTAAAGTGACATCCTATAGAGCCACTGGAGAGATTTACCGAGTCAATATTGAAAAATCTTCAAAAGCTGCAAAGAATGGCAGGGGGAGAAGGGGGAGCAAAGGGAAAGAAGGAGAGAGGGAGGGAAACAAGGAGGGGGAGAGAATAATAAGAATTTCTTAAGAGGGGGCAATCTAGCCCCTCATGGTCCTCTAGTGCTATGAGTCTGTTTCCAGCTGCCTACTTCTCTTGGAGGCTCCCCAGCCCCTCATGGCTCCAGTGCCATGAGTCTGTTTCTTGTTCCTTGCTCCTCATGAATTCCATGCCTAGGCACTGTGAGTTCTCCAGGGCGTCCTAGCCCCTCATGGCCCTCCACGTCTGGAGTCCGTGAGTTCCAACCTTTCTCTTTACTAATAAACTCTACCTCAATTCTCAAAAAAAAAAAAAAAAAAAAAGAATTTCTTAAGAGGATAGACTTCCTCATGCAGAAATGCTCACCTTCACAGGAAGGAGGGCGGCCTAATGGGGAGCAGGGAATACAGAAAACTATCCTAGTAAGGACAGAGTGGGGTCCGTGGTATGAATCGGTATGAATTACGATGCTAGCTCCTGAAGACTTGCTCAGGGGTTGCCTTAAGTAGTGATTTTGCATAGACGTGCTAGAGGTGCCCAAAAGTCGGCTCACCTTTCAATGGTCTACGAAGCTGACACCCGTATCTAACTACAACAGGGAATAAATCAGTTCAAGTGCATTCTCAAGCCAGCAGGCAAAGGCACGCGCATGCAAAGATGAAGAACCCAAGTTCAGTCCCCAGGTCACACACCCCCCCCCGCCCCCCCCAAAAAAAGAAAAGAAAAAAATAGTTGAAGGAGAGAAACAACTTTGAAACTTGTCCGCTGGCTACCCTTTTTCCGCTTAGAGAGCCTTACAATCCTCCTCCGCCTCCACCAGTGGCTTGAATGACTCCTAGGTGGAAGGTTAACCGAAAGAAAACAGAACGAGGAACAAATGTGCTATCGTGATATAAGATGCTAGAAGTCAAAGGCGCTCCTGATGTTCTTTGATCTTACGCCCTTTCTTCTGGACCGCTCGAGGGTCTGCCAGGGCATGCAGCTAGTCCATGTGAGAAACATTCACCGGCAGATGGCAGGCGAGGACTTCTCAGCACCGCTGGCGGCATGGTGGAAAGATCCCTGCCCCCACCCTAGGCAGCAGCTATTCCATTCCCGTCCCGATTAGGGCAGGGCTGGAGATACACGCCAGGGCAGAAATCTCTTGCCTCAGTAGTGTGAGGGAAAGGACAAAGCTGCATTTTTAAAGTAAAGAAAGGAGCAAGGTGAACTGCTTTAGAGAGGCGATTTGTTCTTTGCCTAAAAAGTATGAAAGTAGGGTGTAGCTGGGAGGCAGCATTAGCGTCCGGCCTGTGTGTTAGATCCTTGATACCCTGTGGGGGGAGGGGACACCACTCAGTTCCCTTCAGAGCCCTAGGCAGATGTCTTTGTCTTGCAGACTGAATCATTAACAGAGCCGGCAATATACTTTGAAATCATCTCTCAAAATCTCTGCAAGGAAGGCACCTGAACACACACACAAAACTGAAAACTAGTGTATTTCTTTGTTCTCTGTCTTTGTCTTTGTCTCTGTCTCTGTCTCTGTCTCTCTCTGTCTCTCTCTCTCTCTCTCTCTCTCTCTGAAAAAAAATGCTTATTATGGTTCTACACACACACACACACACACACACACACACACGCGTGCGCACACTGTGCACCATTGAATAAATTTTTAAAAATTATTTAAAAAAAAAGATTCAGTTTCCAAGGCTGGCTGGAGACACTAAACCTCTGCCTGGAAAGCAGAAAGGTCCTGAGTTCAGAAATGGTGGCGGCCTGCACTTCCGATCCTGCAAGGTGGAACCAGAGCAAAGCAAAGAGGAGTTTGAGCAATCCAGGGTGATTTTCGAACTCCCCCCTTGGCCCTCACAGTCACGGTCACAGACAGTGAGTGCCCTCTCTCACCCCACACACACACACACACACACACACCACGTGCGCACACTGTGCACCATTGAATAAATTTTTAAAATTTATTAAAAAAAAAAAAAGATTCAGTTTCCAAGGCTGGCTGGAGACACTAAACCTCTGCCTGGAAACAGAAAGGTCCTGAGTTCAGAAATGGTGGCGGCCTGCACTTCCGATCCTGCAAGGTGGAACCAGAGCAAAGCAAAGAGGAGTTTGAGCAATCCAGGGTGATTTTCGAACTCACCCTTGGCCCTTCACAGTCACGGTCACAGACATGAGTGCCCTCTTCTCTCACACACACACACACACACACACACACACGTGCGCACACTGTGCACCATTGAATAAATTTTTAAAATTATTAAAAAAAAAAAAAAAGATTCAGTTTCCAAGGCTGGCTGGAGACACTAAACCTCGCCTGGAAAGCAGAAAGGTCCTGAGTTCAGAAATGGTGGCGGCCTGCACTTCCGATCCTGCAAGGTGGAACCAGAGCAAAGCAAAGAGGAGTTTGAGCAATCCAGGGTGATTTTCGAACTCACCTTGGCCCTTCACAGTCACGGTCACAGACAGTGAGTGCCCTCTCTCTCACACACACACACACACACACACACACACACACGTGCGCACACTGTGCACCATTGAATAAATTTTTAAAATTTATTAAAAAAAAAAAAAGATTCAGTTTCCAAGGCTGGCTGGAGACACAACCTCTGCCTGGAAAGCAAAAGGTCCTGAGTTCAGAAATGGTGGCGGCCTGCACTTCCGATCCTGCAAGGTGGAACCAGAGCAAAGCAAAGAGGAGTTTGAGCAATCCAGGGTGATTTTCGAACTCCCCTTGGCCTTCACAGTCACGGTCAAAGACAGTGAGTGCCCCCTCTCTCCACACACACACACACACACACACACACACACGTGCGCACACTGTGCCACATGGAATAAATTTTTAAAATTTATTAAAAAAAAAAAATTCAGTTTCCAAGGCTGGCTGGAGACACTAAACCTCTGCTGGAAAGCAGAAAGGTCCTGAGTTCAGAAATGGTGCGGCCTGCACTTCCGATCCGGCAAGGTGGAACCAGAGCAAAGCAAAGAGGAGTTTGAGCAATCCAGGGTGATTTTCGAACTCACCCTGGCCCTCAACATCACGGTCACAGACAGTGAGTGCCCTCTCTCTCACACACACACACACACACACACACACGTGCGCAACTGTGCACCATTGAAAATTTTTAAAATTTATTAAAAAAAAAAAAAAGATTCAGTTTCCAAGGCTGGCTGGAGACACTAAACCTCTGCCTGGAAAGCAGAAAGGTCCTGAGTTCAGAAATGGTGGCGGCCTGCACTCCGATCTGCAAGGTGGAACCAGAGCAAAGAGAGAGGGTTTGAGCAATCCAGGGTGATTTTCGAACTCACCTTGGCCCTTCACAGTCACGGTCACAGACAGTGAGTGCTCTCTCTCACACACACACACAACACACACACACAACACGTGCGCAACTGTGCACCATTGAATAAATTTTTAAAATTTATTAAAAAAAAAAAAAAGATTCAGTTTCCAAGGCTGGCTGGGAGACACTAAACCTCTGCCTGGAAAGCAGAAAGGTCCTGAGTTCAGAAATGGTGCGGCCTGCACTTCCGATCCTGCAAGGTGGAACCAGAGCAAAGCAAAGAGGAGTTTGAGCAACCCAGGGTGATTTCGAACTCACCCTTGGCCCTTCACAGTCACGGTCACAGACAGTGAGTGCCCTCTCTCTCACACACACACACACACACACACACACACACACACGTGCGCACACTGTGCACCATTGAATAAATTTTAAAAATTATTAAAAAAAAGATTCAGTTTCCAAGGCTGGCTGGAGACACTAAACCTCTCCTGGAAAGCAAAAGAAGGTCCTGGTTCAGAAATGGTGGCGGCCGCACTTCCGATCCTGCAAGGTGGAACCAGAGCAAAGCAAAGAGGAGTTTGAGCAATCCAGGTGGATTTTCGAACTCACCTTGGCCCTTCACAGTCACGGTCACAGACAGTGAGTGCCCTCTCTCTCTCAACACACACCACACACACAACACAACACGGGCGCACACTGTGCACCATTGAATAAATTTTTAAAATTATTAAAAAAAAAAAAAAAGATCAGTTTCCAAGGCTGGCTGGAGACACTAACCTCTGCCTGGAAAGCAGAAAGGTCCTGAGTTCAGAAATGGTGGCGGCCTGCACTTCCGATCCTGCAAGGTGGAACCAGAGCAAAAGCAAAGAGAGTTTGAGCAATCCAGGGTGATTTTCGAACTCACCTTGGCCCTTCACAGTCACGGTCACAGACAGTGAGTGCCCTCTCTCTCCCACACACCACACACACACACACACACACACACACACGGGCGCACACTGTGCACCATTGAATAAATTTTAAAAATTATTAAAAAAAAAAAAGATTCAGTTTCCAAGGCTGGCTGGAGACACTAAACCTCTGCCTGGAAAGCAGAAAGGTCCTGAGTCAGAAATGGTGGCGGCCTGCACTTCCGATCCTGCAAGGTGGACCAGAGCAAAGCAAAGAGGAGTTTGAGCAATCCAGGGTGATTTTCGAACTCCCCTTGGCCCTTCACAGTCACGGTCACAGACAGTGAGTGCCCTCTCTCTCACCACACACACACACACACACCACCACGTGCGCACACTGTGCACCATTGAATAAATTTTTAAAATTTATTAAAAAAAAAAAAAATTCAGTTTCCAAGGCTGGCTGGAGACACTAAACCCTGCCTGGAAAGCAGAAAGGTCCGGAGTTCAGAAATGGTGCGGCCTGCACTTCCGATCCTGCAAGGTGGAACCAGAGCAAAGCAAAGAGGAGTTTGAGCAATCCAGGGTGATTTTCGAACTCACCCTTGGCCCTTCACAGTCACGGTCACAGACAGTGAGTGCCCTCTCTCTCACACACACACACACACACACACGTGCCACACTGTGCACCATTGAATAAATTTTTAAAATTATTAAAAAAAAAAAAAGATTCAGTTTCCAAGGCTGGCTGGAGACACTAAACCTCTGCCTGGAAAGCAGAAAGGTCCTGAGTTCAGAAATGGTGGCGGCCTGCACTTCCGACCTGCAAGGTGGAACCAGAGCAAAGCAAAGAGGAGTTTGAGCAATCCAGGGTGATTTCGAACTCACCTTGCCCTTCACAGTCCGGTCAACGACAGTGAGTGCCTCTCTCTCCTCACACACACACACACACACACACCACACACGTGCGCACACTGTGCACCATTGAATAAATTTTAAAATTTATTAAAAAAAAAAAAAAGATTCAGTTTCCAAGGCTGGCTGGAGACACTAAACCCTGCCTGGAAAGCAGAAAGGTCCTGAGTTCAGAAATGGTGGCGGCCTGCACTTCCGATCCGCAAGGTGGAACCAGAGCAAAGCAAAGAGGAGTTTGAGCAATCCAGGGTGATTTTCGAACTCCCCTTGGCCCTCACAGTCACGGTCACAGACAGTGAGTGCCCTCTCTCTCACAACACACACACACACACACAAACAACACACGTGCGCACACTGTGCACCATTGAATAAATTTTTAAATTTATTAAAAAAAAAAAAGATTCAGTTTCCAAGGCTGGCTGGAGACACTAAACCTCTGCCTGGAAAGCAGAAGTCCTGAGTTCAGAAATGGTGGCGGCCTGCACCCGATCCTGCAAGGTGGAACCAAGCAAAGCAAAAGGAGTTTGAGCAATCCAGGGTGATTTTCGAACTCACCCTTGGCCCTTCACAGTCACGGTCACAGACAGTGAGTGCCCTCTCTCTCTCCACACACACACACACACACACACACACACACACACACGTCGCACACTGTGCACCATTGAATAAATTTTTAAAATTATTAAAAAAAAGATTCAGTTTCAAGGCTGGCTGGAGACACTAAACCTCTGCCTGGAAAGCAGAAAGGTCCTGAGTTCAGAAATGGTGGCGCCTCACTCCGATCCTGCAAGGTGGAACCAGAGCAAAGCAAAGAGGAGTTTGAGCAATCCAGGGTGATTTCGAACTCCCCTTGGCCCTTCACAGTCACGGTCACAGACAGTGAGTGCCCTCTCTCTCCCCCCAACACACACACACACACACACACACAACGTGCGCACACTGTGCACATTGAATAAATTTTTAAAATTTATAAAAAAAAAAAAGATTCAGTTTCCAAGCTGGCTGGAGACACTAAACCTCTGCCTGGAAAGCAGAAAGGTCCTGAGTTCAGAAATGGTGGCGGCCTGCACTTCCGATCCTGCAAGGTGGAACCAGAGCAAAGCAAGAGGAGTTTGAGCAATCCAGGGTGATTTTCGAACTCCCCTTGGCCCTTCACAGCACGGTCACAGACAGTGAGTGCCCTCTCTCTCTCACACAACACACACACACACACACACACACACGTGCGCACACTGTGCACCATTGAATAAATTTTTAAAATTTATTAAAAAAAAAAAAGATTCAGTTTCCAAGGCTGGCTGGAGACACTAAACCTCTGCCTGGAAAGCAGAAAGGTCCTGAGTTCAGAAATGGTGGCGGCCTGCACTTCCGATCTGCAAGGTGGAACCAGAGCAAAGCAAAGAGGAGTTTGAGCAATCCAGGGTGATTTTCGAACTCACCCTTGGCCCTCACAGTCACGGTCACAGACAGTGAGTGCCCTCTCTCTCACACACACACACACACACACACACACACGTGCGCACACTGTGCACCATTGAATAAATTTTTAAAATTTATTAAAAAAAAAAAAAAGTTCAGTTTCCAAGGCTGGCGGGAGACACAAACCTCTGCCTGGAAAGCAGAAAGGTCCGAGTTCAGAAATGGTGGCGGCCTGCACTTCCGATCCTGCAAGGTGGAACCAGAGCAAAGCAAAGAGGAGTTTGAGCATCCAGGGTGATTTTCGAACTCACCCTTGGCCCTTCACAGTCACGGTCACAGACAGTGAGTGCCCTCTCTCTCACACACACACACACACACACAACACACACGTGCGCACACTGTGCACCATTGAATAAATTTTTAAATTTATTAAAAAAAAAAAAAATTCAGTTTCCAAGGCTGGCTGGGGACACTAAACCTCTGCCTGGAAAGCAGAAAGGTCCTGAGTTCAGAAAGGTGGCGGCCTGCACTTCCGATCCTGCAAGGTGGAACCAGAGCAAAAGCAAAGAGGAGTTTGAGCAATCCAGGGTGATTTCGAACTCACCCTTGGCCCTCACAGTCACGGTCACAGACAGTGAGTGCCCTCCTCTCTCACACACACACACACACACACACACACACACCACCGTGCGCACACTGTGCACCATTGATAAATTTTTAAAAATATTAAAAAAAAAAAGATTCAGTTTCCAAGGCTGGCTGGAGACACTAAACCTCTGCCTGGAAAGCAGAAAGGTCCTGAGTTCAGAAATGGTGGCGGCCTGCACTTCCGATCCGCAAGGTGGAACCAGAGCAAAGCAAAGAGGAGTTTGAGCAATCCAGGGTGATTTTCGAACTCACCCTGGCCCTTCACAGTCACGGTCACAGACAGTGAGTGCCCTCCTCTCTCACACACACAACACAACACACAAACACACGTGCGCACACTGTGCACCATTGAATAAATTTTAAAATTTTAAAAAAAAAAAAGATTCAGTTTCCAAGGCTGGCTGGAGACACTAAACCTCTGCCTGGAAAGCAGAAAGGTCCTGAGTTCAGAAATGGTGGCGGCCTGCACTTCCGATCCTGCAAGGTGGAACCAGAGCAAAGCAAAGAGGAGTTTGAGCAATCCAGGGTGATTTTCGAACTCACCCTTGGCCCTTCACAGTCACGGTCACAGACAGTGAGTGCCCCTCTCTCCTCACACACACACACACACACACACACACACACACGTGCGCACACTGTGCACCATTGAATAAATTTTAAAAATTATTAAAAAAAAAGATTCAGTTTCCAAGCTGGCTGGAGACACTAAACCTCTGCCTGGAAAGCAGAAAGGTCCTGAGTTCAAAGAATGGTGGCGGCTGCACTTCCGATCCTGCAAGGTGGAACCAGAGCAAAGCAAAGAGAGTTTGAGCAATCCAGGGTGATTTTCGAACTCCCCTTGGCCCTTCACAGTCACGGTCACAGACAGTGAGTGCCCTCTCTCTCACACACACCCACACACACACACACACACTGCGCACACTGTGCACCATTGAATAAATTTTTAAAAATTTATAAAAAAAAAAAAAAAAGATTCGTTTCCAAGGCTGGCTGGAGACACAAACTCTGCCTGGAAGCAGAAAGGTCCTGAGTTCAGAAATGGTGGCGGCCTGCACTTCCGATCCTGCAAGGTGGAACCAGAGCAAAGCAAAGAGAGTTTGAGCAATCCAGGGTGATTTTCGAACTCACCCTTGGCCCTTCACAGTCACGGTCACAGACAGTGAGTGCCCTCTCTCTCACACACACACACACACACACACGTGCGCACACGTGCACCATTGAAAAATTTTTAAAATTTATTAAAAAAAAAAAAGATTCGTTTCCAAGGCTGGCTGGAGACACTAAACTCTGCCTGGAAAGCAGAAAGGTCCTGAGTTCAGAAATGGTGGCGGCCTGCACTTCCGATCCTGCAAGGTGGAACCAGAGCAAAGCAAAGAGAGTTTGAGCAATCCAGGGTGATTTTCGAATCACCCTTGGCCCTTCACAGTCACGGTCACAGACAGTGAGTGCCCTCTCTCTCCACACACACACACACACACACACACACACACACGTGCGCACACTGTGCACCATTGAATAAATTTTTAAAATTTATTAAAAAAAAAAAAAAGATTCAGTTTCCAAGGCTGGCTGAGACACTAAACCTCTGCCTGGAAACAGAAAGGTCCTGAGTTCAGAAATGGTGGCGGCCTGCACTTCCGATCCTGCAAGGTGAACCAGAGCAAAGCAAAGAGGAGTTTGAGCAATCCAGGGTGATTTTCGAACTCCCCTTGGCCCTTCACAGTCACGGTCACAGACAGTGAGTGCCCTCTCTTCACACACACACACACACACACACACAAACGTGCGCACACTGTGCACCATTGAATAAATTTTTAAAATTTATTAAAAAAAAAAAAAAGATTCAGTTTCCAAGGCTGGCTGGAGACAAAACTCTGCCTGGAAAGCAGAAAGGTCCTGAGTTCAGAAAGGTGGGCGGCCTGCACTTCCGATCCTGCAAGGTGGAACCAGAGCAAAGCAGAGGAGTTTGAGCAATCCAGGGTGATTTTCGAACTCCCCTTGGCCCTTCACAGTCACGTCACAGACAGTGAGTGCCCTCTCTCTCACACACACACACACACACACACACACGTGCGCACACTGTGCACCATTGAATAAATTTTTAAAAATTATTAAAAAAAAAAAGATTCAGTTTCCAAGGCTGGCTGGAGACACTAAACCTCTGCCTGGAAAGCAGAAAGGTCCTGAGTTCAGAAATGGTGGCGGCCTGCACTTCCGATCCTGCAAGGTGGAACCAGAGCAAAGCAAAGAGGAGTTTGAGCAATCCAGGGTGATTTTCGAACTCACCCTTGGCCCTTCACAGTCACGGTCACAGACAGTGAGTGCCCTCTCTCTCTCACACACACACACACACACACACACACACACGTGCGCACACTGTGCACCATTGAATAAATTTTTAAAATTATTAAAAAAAAAAAAGATTCAGTTTCCAAGGCTGGCTGGAGACACTAAACCTCTGCCTGGAAAGCAGAAAGGTCCTGAGTTCAGAAATGGTGGCGGCCTGCACTTCCGATCCTGCAAGGTGGAACCAGAGCAAAGCAAAGAGGAGTTTGAGCAATCCAGGGTGATTTTCGAACTCACCCTTGGCCCTTCACAGTCACGGTCACAGACAGTGAGTGCCCTCTCTCTCTCACACACACACACACACACACACACACACACGTGCGCACACTGTGCACCATTGAATAAATTTTTAAAATTATTAAAAAAAAAAAAGATTCAGTTTCCAAGGCTGGCTGGAGACACTAAACCTCTGCCTGGAAAGCAGAAAGGTCCTGAGTTCAGAAATGGTGGCGGCCTGCACTTCCGATCCTGCAAGGTGGAACCAGAGCAAAGCAAAGAGGAGTTTGAGCAATCCAGGGTGATTTTCGAACTCACCCTTGGCCCTTCACAGTCACGGTCACAGACAGTGAGTGCCCTCTCTCTCACACACACACACACACACACACACACACGTGCGCACACTGTGCACCATTGAATAAATTTTTAAAATTTATTAAAAAAAAAAAAAGATTCAGTTTCCAAGGCTGGCTGGAGACACTAAACCTCTGCCTGGAAAGCAGAAAGGTCCTGAGTTCAGAAATGGTGGCGGCCTGCACTTCCGATCCTGCAAGGTGGAACCAGAGCAAAGCAAAGAGGAGTTTGAGCAATCCAGGGTGATTTTCGAACTCACCCTTGGCCCTTCACAGTCACGGTCACAGACAGTGAGTGCCCTCTCTCTCACACACACACACACACACACACACGTGCGCACACTGTGCACCATTGAATAAATTTTTAAAATTTATTAAAAAAAAAAAAGATTCAGTTTCCAAGGCTGGCTGGAGACACTAAACCTCTGCCTGGAAAGCAGAAAGGTCCTGAGTTCAGAAATGGTGGCGGCCTGCACTTCCGATCCTGCAAGGTGGAACCAGAGCAAAGCAAAGAGGAGTTTGAGCAATCCAGGGTGATTTTCGAACTCACCCTTGGCCCTTCACAGTCACGGTCACAGACAGTGAGTGCCCTCTCTCTCTCACACACACACACACACACACACACACACACACACGTGCGCACACTGTGCACCATTGAATAAATTTTTAAAATTATTAAAAAAAAAAAGATTCAGTTTCCAAGGCTGGCTGGAGACACTAAACCTCTGCCTGGAAAGCAGAAAGGTCCTGAGTTCAGAAATGGTGGCGGCCTGCACTTCCGATCCTGCAAGGTGGAACCAGAGCAAAGCAAAGAGGAGTTTGAGCAATCCAGGGTGATTTTCGAACTCACCCTTGGCCCTTCACAGTCACGGTCACAGACAGTGAGTGCCCTCTCTCTCTCACACACACACACACACACACACACACGTGCGCACACTGTGCACCATTGAATAAATTTTTAAAATTTATTAAAAAAAAAAAAAGATTCAGTTTCCAAGGCTGGCTGGAGACACTAAACCTCTGCCTGGAAAGCAGAAAGGTCCTGAGTTCAGAAATGGTGGCGGCCTGCACTTCCGATCCTGCAAGGTGGAACCAGAGCAAAGCAAAGAGGAGTTTGAGCAATCCAGGGTGATTTTCGAACTCACCCTTGGCCCTTCACAGTCACGGTCACAGACAGTGAGTGCCCTCTCTCTCACACACACACACACACACACACACACACGTGCGCACACTGTGCACCATTGAATAAATTTTTAAAATTTATTAAAAAAAAAAAAAGATTCAGTTTCCAAGGCTGGCTGGAGACACTAAACCTCTGCCTGGAAAGCAGAAAGGTCCTGAGTTCAGAAATGGTGGCGGCCTGCACTTCCGATCCTGCAAGGTGGAACCAGAGCAAAGCAAAGAGGAGTTTGAGCAATCCAGGGTGATTTTCGAACTCACCCTTGGCCCTTCACAGTCACGGTCACAGACAGTGAGTGCCCTCTCTCTCTCACACACACACACACACACACACACACACACGTGCGCACACTGTGCACCATTGAATAAATTTTTAAAATTTATTAAAAAAAAAAAAGATTCAGTTTCCAAGGCTGGCTGGAGACACTAAACCTCTGCCTGGAAAGCAGAAAGGTCCTGAGTTCAGAAATGGTGGCGGCCTGCACTTCCGATCCTGCAAGGTGGAACCAGAGCAAAGCAAAGAGGAGTTTGAGCAATCCAGGGTGATTTTCGAACTCACCCTTGGCCCTTCACAGTCACGGTCACAGACAGTGAGTGCCCTCTCTCTCTCACACACACACACACACACACACACACACACACACACACGTGCGCACACTGTGCACCATTGAATAAATTTTTTAAAATTATTAAAAAAAAAAGATTCAGTTTCCAAGGCTGGCTGGAGACACTAAACCTCTGCCTGGAAAGCAGAAAGGTCCTGAGTTCAGAAATGGTGGCGGCCTGCACTTCCGATCCTGCAAGGTGGAACCAGAGCAAAGCAAAGAGGAGTTTGAGCAATCCAGGGTGATTTTCGAACTCGCCCTTGGCCCTTCACAGTCACGGTCACAGACAGTGAGTGCCCTCTCTCTCTCACACACACACACACACACACACACACACGTGCGCACACTGTGCACCATTGAATAAATTTTTAAAAATTATTAAAAAAAAAAAAGATTCAGTTTCCAAGGCTGGCTGGAGACACTAAACCTCTGCCTGGAAAGCAGAAAGGTCCTGAGTTCAGAAATGGTGGCGGCCTGCACTTCCGATCCTGCAAGGTGGAACCAGAGCAAAGCAAAGAGGAGTTTGAGCAATCCAGGGTGATTTTCGAACTCACCCTTGGCCCTTCACAGTCACGGTCACAGACAGTGAGTGCCCTCTCTCTCTCACACACACACACACACACACACACACACACGTGCGCACACTGTGCACCATTGAATAAATTTTTAAAATTTATTAAAAAAAAAAAAAGATTCAGTTTCCAAGGCTGGCTGGAGACACTAAACCTCTGCCTGGAAAGCAGAAAGGTCCTGAGTTCAGAAATGGTGGCGGCCTGCACTTCCGATCCTGCAAGGTGGAACCAGAGCAAAGCAAAGAGGAGTTTGAGCAATCCAGGGTGATTTTCGAACTCACCCTTGGCCCTTCACAGTCACGGTCACAGACAGTGAGTGCCCTCTCTCTCTCACACACACACACACACACACACACACACACACACGTGCGCACACTGTGCACCATTGAATAAATTTTTAAAAATTATTAAAAAAAAAAAGATTCAGTTTCCAAGGCTGGCTGGAGACACTAAACCTCTGCCTGGAAAGCAGAAAGGTCCTGAGTTCAGAAATGGTGGCGGCCTGCACTTCCGATCCTGCAAGGTGGAACCAGAGCAAAGCAAAGAGGAGTTTGAGCAATCCAGGGGGATTTCGAACTCGCCCTGGCCCTTCACAGTCACGGTCACAGACAGTGAGTGCCCTCTCTCTCACACACACACACACACACACACACAACGTGCGCACACTGTGCACCATTGAATAAATTTTTAAAATTATTAAAAAAAAAAAAAAGATCTGTTCCAAGGCTGGCTGAGACACTAAACCTCTGCCTGGAAAGCGAGAAGGTCCTGAGTTCAGAAATGGTGGCGGCCTGCACTTCCGATCCTGCAAGGTGGAACCAGAGCAAAGCAAAGAGGAGTTTGAGCAATCCAGGGTGATTTTCGAACTCGCCCTTTGCCCTTTCACAGTCACGGTCACAGACAGTGAGTGCCCTCTCTCTCACACACACACACACACACACACACACACACACACGTGCGCACACTGTGCACCATGGAATAAATGTTTTAAAAAGTATGAAAAAAAAAGATTCAGTTCCAAGGCTGGCTGGAGACACTAACCTCTTCATGTAAAGCAGAAAGGCCTGAGTTCAGAATGGTGGCGGCCTGCACTTCCGAGACGCAAGTTGAAACCAGAGAAAAGCAAAGAGGATTTTAGCAATCCAGGGTGATTTTCGAACTCAGCCCTTGGCCCTTCACAGTCACGTATTCACAGGACAGTGAGTGGCCCTCTCCTCTCACCACACACACACACACCACCACACACACACCACACGCCTTGCGCACACTGTGCACCATTGAATAATTCTTAAAAATTATTAAAAAAAACAAAAAGATTCAGTTTCCATAGGCGGCTGGAGGAGACACTAAACCTCTGCCTGGAAAGCAGAAAGGTCCTGAGTTCAGAAATGGTGGCGGCCTGCACTTCCGATCCTGCAAGGTGGAACCGGAGCAAAGCAAAGAGGAGTTTGAGCAATCCAGGGTGATTTTCGAACTCACCCTTGGCCCTTCACAGTCACGGTCACAGACAGTGAGTGCCCTCTCTCTCTCACACACACACACACACACACACACACACACACCACACACACGTGCGCACACTGTGCACCATTGAATAAATTTTTAAAAATTATTTAAAAAAAAAGATTCAGTTTCCAAGGCTGGCTGGAGACACTAAACCTCTGCCTGGAAAGCAGAAAGGTCCTGAGTTCAGAAATGGTGGCGGCCTGCACTTCCGATCCTGCAAGGTGGAACCAGAGCAAAGCAAAGAGGAGTTTGAGCAATCCAGGGTGATTTTCGAACTCGCCCTTGGCCCTTCACAGTCACGGTCACAGACAGTGAGTGCCCTCTCTCTCACACACACACACACACACACACACGTGCGCACACTGTGCACCATTGAATAAATTTTTAAAATTATTAAAAAAAAAAAAGATTCAGTTTCCAAGGCTGGCTGGAGACACTAAACCTCTGCCTGGAAAGCAGAAAGGTCCTGAGTTCAGAAATGGTGGCGGCCTGCACTTCCGATCCTGCAAGGTGGAACCAGAGCAAAGCAAAGAGGAGTTTGAGCAATCCAGGGTGATTTTCGAACTCACCCTTGGCCCTTCACAGTCACGGTCACAGACAGTGAGTGCCCTCTCTCTCACACACACACACACACACACACACACACACGTGCGCACACTGTGCACCATTGAATAAATTTTTAAAATTTATTAAAAAAAAAAAAAAGATTCAGTTTCCAAGGCTGGCTGGAGACACTAAACCTCTGCCTGGAAAGCAGAAAGGTCCTGAGTTCAGAAATGGTGGCGGCCTGCACTTCCGATCCTGCAAGGTGGAACCAGAGCAAAGCAAAGAGGAGTTTGAGCAATCCAGGGTGATTTTCGAACTCACCCTTGGCCCTTCACAGTCACGGTCACAGACAGTGAGTGCCCTCTCTCTCTCTCACACACACACACACACACACACACACACACACACACACACGTGCGCACACTGTGCACCATTGAATAAATTTTTAAAAATTATTTAAAAAAAAAAGATTCAGTTTCCAAGGCTGGCTGGAGACACTAAACCTCTGCCTGGAAAGCAGAAAGGTCCTGAGTTCAGAAATGGTGGCGGCCTGCACTTCCGATCCTGCAAGGTGGAACCAGAGCAAAGCAAAGAGGAGTTTGAGCAATCCAGGGTGATTTTCGAACTCGCCCTTGGCCCTTCACAGTCACGGTCACAGACAGTGAGTGCCCTCTCTCTCTCACACACACACACACACACACACACACACACACACACACACGTGCGCACACTGTGCACCATTGAATAAATTTTTAAAATTATTAAAAAAAAAAAGATTCAGTTTCCAAGGCTGGCTGGAGACACTAAACCTCTGCCTGGAAAGCAGAAAGGTCCTGAGTTCAGAAATGGTGGCGGCCTGCACTTCCGATCCTGCAAGGTGGAACCAGAGCAAAGCAAAGAGGAGTTTGAGCAATCCAGGGTGATTTTCGAACTCACCCTTGGCCCTTCACAGTCACCGGTCACAGAAAGTGAGTGCCTCTCTCTAAACACACACACACACACCACACAACGTGCTGCACACTGTTGCCCATTGAATAAATTTTTTAAATTTATTAAAAAAAAAAAGATTCAGTTTCCAAGGCTGGCTGGAGGACACTAAACCTCTGCCTGCGAAAGCAGAAAGGTCCTGAGTTCAGAAATGGGGGGGGGCTGGCGGCCTTGCCCTTCCGATCCTGCAAGGTGGAACCAGAGCAAAGCAAAGAGGAGTTTGAGCAATCCAGGGTGATTTTCGAACTCACCCTTGGCCCTTCACAGTCACGGTCACAGACAGTGAGTGCCCTCTCTCTCTCACACACACACACCACACACACACACACACACACACACACACGTGCGCACACGTGCACCATTGAATAATTTTTAAAAATTATTAAAAAAAAAAAGATTCAGTTTCCAAGGCTGGAGCACAAACCTCTGCCTGGAAAGCAGAAAGGTCCTAGTTCAGAAATGGTGGCGCCTGCACTTCCGATCCTGCAAGGTGGAACCAGCAAGCAAAGAGGAGTTTGAGCAATCCAGGTGATTTTCGAACTCGCCCTTGGCCCTTCACAGTCACGGTCACAGACAGTGAGTGCCCTCTCTCTCACACCACACAACACACAAACACACACACACGTGCGCACACTGTGCACCATTGATAAATTTTTAAAATTTATTAAAAAAAAAAAAAAGATTCAGTTTCCAAGGCTGGCTGGAGACACTAAACCTCTGCCTGGAAAGCAGAAAGGTCCTGAGTTCGAAATGGTGGCGGCCTGCACTTCCGATCCTGCAAGTGGAACCAGAGCAAAGCAAAGAGGAGTTTGAGCAATCCAGGGTGTTTTCGAACTCACCCTTGGCCCTTCACAGTCACGGTCACAGACAGTGAGTGCCCCTCTCTCTCACACAACACACACACACACACACACACACACGTGCGCACACGTGCACCATTGAATAAATTTTTAAAATTTATAAAAAAAAAAAAAAAAAGATTCAGTTTCCAAGGCTGGCTGGAGACACTAAACCCTGCCTGGAAAGCAGAAAGGTCCTGAGTTCAGAAATGGTGGCGGCCTGCACTTCCGATCCTGCAAGGTGGAACCAAGCAAAGCAAAGAGGAGTTTGAGCAATCCAGGGTGATTTCGAACTCACCCTTGGCCCTTCACAGTCACGGCCACAGACAGTGAGTGCCCTCTCTCTCTCACACACACACACACACACACACACACACACACACACACGTGCGCACACGTGCACCATTGAATAAATTTTTAAAATTATTTAAAAAAAAAGATTCAGTTTCCAAGCTGGCTGGAGACACTAAACCTCTGCCTGGAAAGCAGAAAGGTCCGAGTTCAGAAATGGTGCGGCCTGCACTTCCGATCCTGCAAGGTGGAACCGGAGCAAAGCAAAGAGGAGTTTGAGCAATCCGGGGTGATTTTCGACTCCCCTTGGCCCTTCACAGTCACGGTCACAGACAGTGAGTGCCCCTCTCCTCTCACACACACACACACACACACACACGTGGCGCACACTGTGCACCATTGAATAATTTTTAAAATATTAAAAAAAAAAAAAAGTCAGTTTCCAAGGCTGGCTGGAGACACTAAACCTCTGCCTGGAAAGCAGAAAGGTCCTGAGTTCAGAAATGTGGGCGGCCTGCACTTCCGATCCTGCAAGGAACCAGAGCAAAGCAAAGAGGAGTTTGAGCAATCCAGGGTGATTTTCGAACTCACCCTTGGCCCTCACAGTCACGGTCACAGACAGTGAGTGCCCTCTCTCTCTCACACACACACACACACACACACACACACACACACACACGTGCGCACACTGTGCACCATGAATAAATTTTTAAAATTATTTAAAAAAAAAGATTCAGTTTCCAAGGCTGGCTGGAGACACTAAACCTCTGCCTGGAAAGCAGAAAGGTCCTGAGTTCAGAATGGTGGCGGCCTGCACTTCCGATCCTGCAAGGTGGAACCGAGACAAAGCAAGAGGAGTTTGCAATCCAGGGTGATTTTCGAACTCGCCTTGGCCCTCACAGTCACGGTCACAGACAGTGAGTCCCTCTCCTCTCACACACACACACACACACACACACACACGTGCGCACCTGCACCATTGAATAAATTTTTAAAATTTATTAAAAAAAAAAAAAAGATTCAGTTTCCAAGGCTGGCTGGAGACACTAAACCTCTGCCTGGAAAGCAGAAAGGTCCTGAGTTCAGAAATGGTGGCGGCCTGCACTTCCGATCCTGCAAGGTGGAACCAGAGCAAAGCAAAGAGGAGTTTGAGCAATCCAGGGTGATTTTCGAACTCACCCTTGGCCCTTCACAGTCACGGTCACAGACAGTGAGTGCCCTCTCTCTCACACACACACACACACACACACGCGTGCGCACACTGTGCACCATTGAATAAATTTTTAAAAATTATTAAAAAAAAAAAAAAGATTCAGTTTCCAAGGCTGGCTGGAGACACTAAACCTCTGCCTGGAAAGCAGAAAGGTCCTGAGTTCAGAAATGGTGGCGGCCTGCACTTCCGATCCTGCAAGGTGGAACCAGAGCAAAGCAAAGAGGAGTTTGAGCAATCCAGGGTGATTTTCGAACTCACCCTTGGCCCTTCACAGTCACGGTCACAGACAGTGAGTGCCCTCTCTCTCACAATCACGACACACACACACACACACGTGCGCACACTGTGCACCATTGAATAAATTTTTAAAATTATTAAAAAAAAAAAAGATTCAGTTTCCAAGGCTGGCTGGAGACACTAAACCTCTGCCTGGAAAGCAGAAAGGTCCTGAGTTCAGAAATGGTGGCGGCCTGCACTTCCGATCCTGCAAGGTGGAACCAGAGCAAAGCAAAGAGGAGTTTGAGCAATCCAGGGTGATTTTCGAACTCGCCCTTGGCCCTTCACAGTCACGGTCACAGACAGTGAGTGCCCTCTCTCTCTCACACACACACACACACACACACACACACACGTGCGCACACTGTGCACCATTGAATAAATTTTTAAAATTTATTAAAAAAAAAAAAAGATTCAGTTTCCAAGGCTGGCTGGAGACACTAAACCTCTGCCTGGAAAGCAGAAAGGTCCTGAGTTCAGAAATGGTGGCGGCCTGCACTTCCGATCCTGCAAGGTGGAACCAGAGCAAAGCAAAGAGGAGTTTGAGCAATCCAGGGTGATTTTCGAACTCACCCTTGGCCCTTCACAGTCACGGTCACAGACAGTGAGTGCCCTCTCTCTCTCACACACACACACACACACACACACACACACACACACACGTGCGCACACTGTGCACCATTGAATAAATTTTTAAAAATTATTAAAAAAAAAAGATTCAGTTTCCAAGGCTGGCTGGAGACACTAAACCTCTGCCTGGAAAGCAGAAAGGTCCTGAGTTCAGAAATGGTGGCGGCCTGCACTTCCGATCCTGCAAGGTGGAACCAGAGCAAAGCAAAGAGGAGTTTGAGCAATCCAGGGTGATTTTCGAACTCACCCTTGGCCCTTCACAGTCACGGTCACAGACAGTGAGTGCCCTCTCTCTCTCACACACACACACACACACACACACACGTGCGCACACTGTGCACCATTGAATAAATTTTTAAAATTTATTAAAAAAAAAAAAAGATTCAGTTTCCAAGGCTGGCTGGAGACACTAAACCTCTGCCTGGAAAGCAGAAAGGTCCTGAGTTCAGAAATGGTGGCGGCCTGCACTTCCGATCCTGCAAGGTGGAACCAGAGCAAAGCAAAGAGGAGTTTGAGCAATCCAGGGTGATTTTCGAACTCGCCCTTGGCCCTTCACAGTCACGGTCACAGACAGTGAGTGCCCTCTCTCTCTCACACACACACACACACACACACACACACACACACGTGCGCACACTGTGCACCATTGAATAAATTTTTAAAATTTATTAAAAAAAAAAAAGATTCAGTTTCCAAGGCTGGCTGGAGACACTAAACCTCTGCCTGGAAAGCAGAAAGGTCCTGAGTTCAGAAATGGTGGCGGCCTGCACTTCCGATCCTGCAAGGTGGAACCAGAGCAAAGCAAAGAGGAGTTTGAGCAATCCAGGGTGATTTTCGAACTCACCCTTGGCCCTTCACAGTCACGGTCACAGACAGTGAGTGCCCTCTCTCTCTCACACACACACACACACACACACACACACACACACGTGCGCACACTGTGCACCATTGAATAAATTTTTAAAATTTATTAAAAAAAAAAAAGATTCAGTTTCCAAGGCTGGCTGGAGACACTAAACCTCTGCCTGGAAAGCAGAAAGGTCCTGAGTTCAGAAATGGTGGCGGCCTGCACTTCCGATCCTGCAAGGTGGAACCAGAGCAAAGCAAAGAGGAGTTTGAGCAATCCAGGGTGATTTTCGAACTCGCCCTTGGCCCTTCACAGTCACGGTCACAGACAGTGAGTGCCCTCTCTCTCTCACACACACACACACACACACACACACACACACACACACGTGCGCACACTGTGCACCATTGAATAAATTTTTAAAATTATTAAAAAAAAAAAAGATTCAGTTTCCAAGGCTGGCTGGAGACACTAAACCTCTGCCTGGAAAGCAGAAAGGTCCTGAGTTCAGAAATGGTGGCGGCCTGCACTTCCGATCCTGCAAGGTGGAACCAGAGCAAAGCAAAGAGGAGTTTGAGCAATCCAGGGTGATTTTCGAACTCGCCCTTGGCCCTTCACAGTCACGGTCACAGACAGTGAGTGCCCTCTCTCTCTCACACACACACACACACACACACACACACACACACACGTGCGCACACTGTGCACCATTGAATAAATTTTTAAAATTATTAAAAAAAAAAAAGATTCAGTTTCCAAGGCTGGCTGGAGACACTAAACCTCTGCCTGGAAAGCAGAAAGGTCCTGAGTTCAGAAATGGTGGCGGCCTGCACTTCCGATCCTGCAAGGTGGAACCAGAGCAAAGCAAAGAGGAGTTTGAGCAATCCAGGGTGATTTTCGAACTCACCCTTGGCCCTTCACAGTCACGGTCACAGACAGTGAGTGCCCTCTCTCTCACACACACACACACACACACACACACACACACACGTGCGCACACTGTGCACCATTGAATAAATTTTTAAAATTTATTAAAAAAAAAAAGATTCAGTTTCCAAGGCTGGCTGGAGACACTAAACCTCTGCCTGGAAAGCAGAAAGGTCCTGAGTTCAGAAATGGTGGCGGCCTGCACTTCCGATCCTGCAAGGTGGAACCAGAGCAAAGCAAAGAGGAGTTTGAGCAATCCAGGGTGATTTTCGAACTCACCCTTGGCCCTTCACAGTCACGGTCACAGACAGTGAGTGCCCTCTCTCTCTCACACACACACACACACACACACACACACACACGTGCGCACACTGTGCACCATTGAATAAATTTTTAAAATTATTAAAAAAAAAAAAGATTCAGTTTCCAAGGCTGGCTGGAGACACTAAACCTCTGCCTGGAAAGCAGAAAGGTCCTGAGTTCAGAAATGGTGGCGGCCTGCACTTCCGATCCTGCAAGGTGGAACCAGAGCAAAGCAAAGAGGAGTTTGAGCAATCCAGGGTGATTTTCGAACTCGCCCTTGGCCCTTCACAGTCACGGTCACAGACAGTGAGTGCCCTCTCTCTCTCACACACACACACACACACACACACACACACGTGCGCACACTGTGCACCATTGAATAAATTTTTAAAATTTATTAAAAAAAAAAAAAAGATTCAGTTTCCAAGGCTGGCTGGAGACACTAAACCTCTGCCTGGAAAGCAGAAAGGTCCTGAGTTCAGAAATGGTGGCGGCCTGCACTTCCGATCCTGCAAGGTGGAACCAGAGCAAAGCAAAGAGGAGTTTGAGCAATCCAGGGTGATTTTCGAACTCACCCTTGGCCCTTCACAGTCACGGTCACAGACAGTGAGTGCCCTCTCTCTCTCTCACACACACACACACACACACACACACACACACACACACACGTGCGCACACTGTGCACCATTGAATAAATTTTTAAAATTATTAAAAAAAAAAGATTCAGTTTCCAAGGCTGGCTGGAGACACTAAACCTCTGCCTGGAAAGCAGAAAGGTCCTGAGTTCAGAAATGGTGGCGGCCTGCACTTCCGATCCTGCAAGGTGGAACCAGAGCAAAGCAAAGAGGAGTTTGAGCAATCCAGGGTGATTTTCGAACTCGCCCTTGGCCCTTCACAGTCACGGTCACAGACAGTGAGTGCCCTCTCTCTCTCACACACACACACACACACACACACACACACACGTGCGCACACTGTGCACCATTGAATAAATTTTTAAAATTATTAAAAAAAAAAAAAGATTCAGTTTCCAAGGCTGGCTGGAGACACTAAACCTCTGCCTGGAAAGCAGAAAGGTCCTGAGTTCAGAAATGGTGGCGGCCTGCACTTCCGATCCTGCAAGGTGGAACCAGAGCAAAGCAAAGAGGAGTTTGAGCAATCCAGGGTGATTTTCGAACTCGCCCTTGGCCCTTCACAGTCACGGTCACAGACAGTGAGTGCCCTCTCTCTCTCACACACACACACACACACACACACACACACACACACGTGCGCACACTGTGCACCATTGAATAAATTTTTAAAATTATTAAAAAAAAAAGATTCAGTTTCCAAGGCTGGCTGGAGACACTAAACCTCTGCCTGGAAAGCAGAAAGGTCCTGAGTTCAGAAATGGTGGCGGCCTGCACTTCCGATCCTGCAAGGTGGAACCAGAGCAAAGCAAAGAGGAGTTTGAGCAATCCAGGGTGATTTTCAAACTCACCCTTGGCCCTTCACAGTCACGGTCACAGACAGTGAGTGCCCTCTAACACACACACACACACACACACACACACACACACACACACATGTGAAAACAGAAAATAAAGATCCAGTTCCCTTATAGAAGAGGAGGCGAGGCAGTAAGATTATAGAAGCCTAACCTAATGGTGGGGAGATATACTGCCAGCCAAGACTCGCCAGTGATGAGCTCACTGTAATGAGATCTGTCTACTTCTATCAGATCTACACAATGGCTGACATCTCAACATTCAACATCCCCTGACCCCAGTTTCTGTTTCTTCTTTCTCCCACCCCTCTCTTTTCCTCCGCTCCCCGCCCCCCACCCCCTACCCCTCAGGTCAACCAGCAGGGTCCGCTGGAGAAACTAACAACTGCAGTCAGAGAGAATCTGTGAAGCAGGCTCTGAACAAAAGAAGGGGGGCTTCCCCACTCGTGGGTACACACAATGAAGGCTCACTTCAATGGTCACAAAGAGGGATGGTCCATTACTGGCACAGAAGCCCTGTGCCACACATGGAGATGGACATGAGGGAGGGCTCCAGAGACATGGCAGGATTGGGGAAGGAAGGGGAGAATGGGAGAGAAGGAAGGAGGTAGGAGGGAAGGGGGCTGGATGTGACGAAAAAAAAAATATTTTGTCAAAGAAGAAAAGATAACATATTCAAAAAAAAATAGATTACAATCATTTACGGAAGGGGAGCGCTCTATGAGGTGCTTTTTTAATTAATTTACTGCGCGTGCGTGCGTGCGTGCGTGCGTGCGTGCGTACGTACGTATCGGTGGACAACGTGTGTCCCTGTGGAGGACCAAGGGTGATTTTGGGAATCACCCTGGATTGTTTCTACCTCCTTTTGGCTTCATGGGGTATGATCTCCCAGGCCAGGCTCTGCCTACCGGCGAGAAGAAATTCAGGCTGCTGTTTCCACCTGACATTTTTACATGGTACCTGGGATCCAAACTCAGGACCTTCTGCCTGCGAGGTAGACTCTTAACCCCTGAACCATCCTTCCAGCCCTTTTAAAAATGTTAGAATTGAAAAAGAGAACACTAGGCTGGTGAACTGACTCAGCAGGCAAAGGGGCCTTTCTTACAAATCTACTACTTGACTGCCTAGGGGCCTTCTTACAAATCAGGTACTTGACTGCCTGTGTGATTCCAGCCCTTGGTAGGAATCCATTTTGTGGAGGGAGACAAGTGATATGCAAAAATTTGTCCTCTAGGGTGTGTGTGTGGGGGGGGGGGTGGAGGGAGAGAGGGGACCGGTGTAACTGCTTTAAACAAGAACAAGAACAAGAACAACCACAAATTTGTCCTCTAAAGTCCACGAGTACTCTATCTATCGATAAATGAGTAGCAGCGTAGATGGGTTTGGTGTATGCAGGAGGTCGATGAGAGGGAAGCTATGACTGTTTGGAGAGGCTGAGTACTTGGCAATAGGAGAATTTAGAACTCAAAACCAGTCAGGCTGCCAGGCAGAGGCTTTACCCACTGAGGTGTGTCACAGGACCAAGTCACATTTTCCTTGCAAAAAGAGAAGTAGACCTGAGGGTTAGGTAAGATAAGGATCAAGATAAATTAAATTGTGGCGTTTTTCAGCCTTATTTTCCCCAGGGGGGAAAAAAAAAATAAAGAGAGATAAACTTCTCCGAACCTCTGTGCCATAAGGTTGAGGACTGCAAATACGGAACTTGGAGTGGGGACAAGGGCTGAGAGTGTGATGGGGGCTTGTGTCAGTAATGTTCTTTTGATCATCTATGCTGCCCTGTCCCTTTCCATATTGCATTTAAGAAAGAAGAGAGAGAGAGAGAGAGAGAGAGAGAGAGAGAGAAAGAAAGAAAGAAAGAAAGAAAGAAAGAAAGAAAGAAAGAAAGAAAGAAAGAAAGAAAGAAAGAAAGAAAGTCACTGTTGCCTGTCTGAAGTTTTTTGAGCATGTAGTAGACAGTGATCATGACTTCTCAAAAAATAACTTGGATTCAAGTTGTATTCAGGATCAGGTTGGTTAAAAAGAAAGAAAAAAGAGAAAAAAATGAATTAAAAAAAAAAGAGCCAGCGGGCGGAAGTGCAGGCAGGCAGGCAGGCAGGCCATGTTAGGATCTGCAACATCTACATGCGTGCACATGCATGCACGGACTCTCTCTCTCTCTCTCTCTCTCTCTCTCTCTCTCTCTCTCTCTCTCTCTCTCTGTCTCTGTCTCTCTCTCTCTCTCTCTCTCTCTCTCTCAAAAAAATGCTTATACAGATAGATATCAGTTGACTAAGAGCTGAGTCCAAATTACACACTTTGTAACAAACAACGAATGTAACAAATTGAGATGACATTGCCTAAAGGTGAAACAACACAGATTCTCAGGATGCTAATGCTCTGTCTTATCAGGTTGCTAAGTTTCTAAATGAAGCAACTTGAAAGATTCAGTTCCAGGTTTTTTCCTATGTATGTGTCAGGAAAAAGAGGGAATCCGGTTACAAGGGAACACCATGCGGGCAATTTACAGCAGAGTGGGGGAAATCTGCTCTGCAGGTTTGACATGCGAGTTTTTGTGTTAGAGGAAGCTTATGGGATGCTAATGTGACACATTTCAAAAACTACACAAAAAATTAAAGACGTAGGGTCAGTCACGTATGACTACTAAGGGAACTAACTGCCACCTTGGCGGTTCTCCCCTAACCGCGTGCTTGTGGCAGTCGTCTCCTCCTTCTCCCCGAGCATCCAATAGTTTCTTCCTTTTTGTCTCCTTTTCAATAAAGTATCTGCTTTCACCTTTAAAAAAAAGGGGGGGGGGCTAAGGCTAGGCCATGATAAACCCCTCAACATCCTATAATCCGCCTCTCCACAATCACAAAATATTCTCTCCCTCCCTCCCTCCCTCCCTCCTTCCTTCCATAAATAATTTTTTGAGGATTAAGGTAGAGCTTCTTAGAGGAGAGGAAGAACAGAACTCACGGACTCCAGACTCGGAGTACCATGAGGGGCTATGGCACCCTGGAGAACTCATGGACATGGAATCAATGAGGGGCATTGAGGGTCACGAGGGGCAGGCGCTAAAGATGGCTACCAGGGTCTGGACTATTTATACACTTAGGCAAGCCCAGGAAAAATGGCTTTTCCAGATAACATATTCAAAAAAAAATAAAAATAGAATACAATCATTTACGGAAGGGGAGCGCTCTATGAGGTGCTTTTTTAATTAATTTACTGCGCGTGCGTGCGTGCGTGCGTACGTACGTATCAGTGGACAATGTGTGTCCCTGTGGAGGACCAAGGGTGATTTTGGGAATCACCCTGGATTGTTTCTACCTCCTTTTGGCTTCATGGGGTATGATCTCCCAGGCCAGGCTCTGCCTACCGGCGAGAAGAAATTCAGGCTGCTGTTTCCACCTGACATTTTTACATGGTACCTGGGATCCAAACTCAGGACCTTCTGCCTGCGAGGTAGACTCTTAACCCCTGAACCATCCTTCCAGCCCTTTTAAAAATGTTAGAATTGAAAAAGAGAACACTAGGCTGGTGAACTGACTCAGCAGGCAAAGGGGCCTTTCTTACAAATCTACTACTTGACTGCCTAGGGGCCTTCTTACAAATCAGGTACTTGACTGCCTGTGTGATTCCAGCCCTTGGTAGGAATCCATTTTGTGGAGGGAGACAAGTGATATGCAAAAATTTGTCCTCTAGGGTGTGTGTGTGGGGGGGGGGGTGGAGGGAGAGAGGGGACCGGTGTAACTGCTTTAAACAAGAACAAGAACAAGAACAACCACAAATTTGTCCTCTAAAGTCCACGAGTACTCTATCTATCGATAAATGAGTAGCAGCGTAGATGGGTTTGGTGTATGCAGGAGGTCGATGAGAGGGAAGCTATGACTGTTTGGAGAGGCTGAGTACTTGGCAATAGGAGAATTTAGAACTCAAAACCAGTCAGGCTGCCAGGCAGAGGCTTTACCCACTGAGGTGTGTCACAGGACCAAGTCACATTTTCCTTGCAAAAAGAGAAGTAGACCTGAGGGTTAGGTAAGATAAGGATCAAGATAAATTAAATTGTGGCGTTTTTCAGCCTTATTTTCCCCAGGGGGGGAAAAAAAATAAAGAGAGATAAACTTCTCCGAATCTCTGTGCCATAAGGTTGAGGACTGCAAATACGGAACTTGGAGTGGGGACAAGGGCTGAGAGTGTGATGGGGGCTTGTGCCAGTAATGTTCTTTTGATCATCTATGCTTCCCTGTCCCTTTCCATATTGCATTTAAGAAAGAAAGAAGAGAGAGAGAGAGAGAGAGAGAGAGAGAGAGAGAGAGAGAGAAAGAAAGAAAGAAAGAAAGAAAGAAAGAAAGAAAGAAAGAAAGAAAGAAAGAAAGAAAGAAAGAAAGAAAGTCACTGTTGCCTGTCTGAAGTTTTTTGAGCATGTAATAGACAGTGATCATGACTTCTCAAAAAATAACTTGGATTCAAGTTGTATTCAGGATCAGGTTGGTTAAAAAGAAAGAAAAAAGAGAAAAAAAAATGAATTAAAAAAAAAAGAGCCAGCGGGCGGGAGTGCAGGCAGGCAGGCAGGCAGGCAGGCAGGCCATGTTAGGATCTGCAACATCTACGTGCGTGCGCATGCATGCATGGACTCTCTCTCTCTCTCTCTCTGTCTCTCTCTCTCTCTCTCTCTCTCTCTCATAAAATGTCAAACGAAGAAAGAAGACGTGGGGGGAGCGTAGAAGAAATCACGGAGATGGGGGGGATCTATTGTTCTCTCAACCTTTTTTAAGAAATTATTTTAAGTTGCACATGCAGTAAGTTTAAGAGGTTTTTGCATGTTAATCCCCACCCAAAGTCATTTTCTTCGTTCCCCTTCCCCCCAGGTTCCATGATGCTTCTTGAGAGTTTTGGGGGCGGGGCAACTGTGCATCCCCGTGGAGGAGCACGCCAAGGATGACTTTTGGGAATTATTCTGGCTGGCCGAATTGTTTCATACTCCTTGCTTAACTGTCTGGGCTTGATTTCGCAGGCAGGCGGGCAGGCGGGCAGGCGGGCGGGCGGGCGGTCTCGTTCCTTCCCTCTGCTCACCCACCGCCGCCGCCGCCGCCACCGCCGCCGCCGCTTTTTACGTGGCACCTGGGATCCCAACTGTGTTCCTTTGGCTTTGTCTTGCGGGGCAGAGGCAGAGTCACAACCGCAAACCCTGAGCCATCCGTCCAGCCCTAAAAGGGTTTCATTTTATAAAAAAGACTGAAATAGATTAGGTAGGAGGGAGAGAGGCAGAGAGGGAAGGAGGGGGGGGGAGAGAGAGAGAGAGAGAGAGAGAGAGAGAGAGAGAGAGAGAGAGAGAGAGAAAGTGTGCCTGTGTCCATGAGCCTCAGCTACCCCTACCCACCCATGCAAATGAATGCATGTGTTTTGTTGTTGTTGTTGTTGTTGTTGTTGTTGTTACACTTTTTTAAGAAAAAGTGTAGCATCTTTCTTTTTCTTTCTTTCTTTCTTTCTTTCTTTCTTTCTTTCTTGATTTCTTTCTTGATTTCTTTCTTGATTTCTTTCTTTCTTGATTTCTTTCTTTCTTGATTTCTTTCTTTCTTTTTCTTTTTTTTTAAGAGAATTAAGGTAGAGTTTATTAGAAAAGAGAAAGGTTGGAACTCACAGACTCCAGACGTGGAATGCCATGAGGAGCTAGGGCGCTTCCATGAGAAGCAGAAATAAAACAGAGCTCATGGCAATAGAGTGCCATGAGGGGCTAGGGAGCCTATGAGAACTCACAGTGCCTAGGCATGGAATTCATGAGGAGCAAGGAACAAGAAACAGACTCATGGCACTGGAGTGCCATGAGGGGCTAGATTGCCTCCAAAAGAAGTAGGTAGCTGGAAAACGGACTCATGGCACTAAAGGGCCACGAGGGGCCAGATCGCCCATACTTCTCACTCACGCTGTATTCCCTTCTTACCGTGGCAGCTGTCTGCCCGCACTTAAAAATAGCATGGAAAGCATGTACCTTGGCAGCACAGATGAGAGGAAGCACATATCGAAGCCAGACAAGCGAATCACGATGTCACAGTGGGAATGTTGGGAATGAACTGGAGGAAAAGCTGCTTGCTTCTTGATGTTAGAAAGAAGAGACTACAATGAAAACAGGCTTCATCGAAGCATGGTGTTTTAGAAATAGAAACAGAAAGAGGTGGGGCTGGAGAGGTGGCTCAGGGGTTAAGCCTCTGCCTTGCAGGCGGAAGGTCCCGAGTTCGGATCCCAGATCCCACGTATAGACGCCAGGCGGAAGCGGGGGCAGCCTGCGTTTGTGGTCCTGGTAGGGCGGAGCCTGTGAATCCCGGGGCAGAGTAAACAAGGAGGAGGCGGTCCATGGTGGTTCCCGAATTCGCCCGTGGTTGTACACACACACACACACACACACACACACACACACACACACACACACA
>JALPQD010000163.1:4109242-4205195 GCA_023101885.1 Typhlomys cinereus
ACACCACAACACACACACACACACACACAGACGCGCGCGCACGCACGCACGCAATTGAATAAAGAAAAATGAAAAAATTAAAAAAAAAAAAACAGAAAGAGGATTTGGACAGGATGGAGAATTCAGGCACGAAGTACAAATTATTATGGTTATTCAGCACATGTTCCAGAATCTCCTTTTGGGGAGAGGATCCCGCTCTCAAGGACACTGTTCTTGAAGGTGAAGAAGGATCTCACATAACAATAACGCTCTTATTGGTTCTCGGCCTTTTGGCTAAGATGAAGTGTAGTATCTGTTCTTATCAGTTTAATATCTGATACGTCCTCTATCCGAGGACAATACATCAAATAGGACTTTGCACGGCACGACCTGCGCCACGTCCAAGACATTATTGACCCCCATGGGCTAGAGGCACGGACTAAAGGAAAGTCTAGCATGGACTAAAGGCACTAGGATCCTTGGCAGCTAGGGACTGACGGTCACAGTAGTGTTCCTAAGCTTAAGGGGAACCCAGGAAAGGGTTCTGGGAAATGCCCCTGGGTCCTTGCACCTCATCGGAGAGGAGGACCCAGAGGAGAGTCTGGCATGCCCATTAAAGGATGCTCCGGGGTTTGGGGGGGGGCCTGGGAGAGGGAACCGGTGTACCTGCTAAGTTTGTATGATCGGAAGTAGATGATGATGATGATGATGATGATAAAGGAAAAAAAAAAAACCCAATTCTCTCCTGGCATTGCTTCTACATTGTTTTGTCGTTGGTGACCTGTCTTTTAAAGAGTAAACTGCAGACAGAGAAATGCGTTAGTGTTTGGGGGGCCACCATATTATTAATGCACGGAACCTTTTGTTTTGAATATGATTGTTCAAATGGAATAAGAAAAAAAGTAGTCAAAGCAGAGCTCTGATTTCAATCAACCCCCAGGCTTGTCCGGAGTTGCCAACCGACCTACACCGAACTTCTGCACCAGAGGCCCGTCGACCTGCTGCCGATACGTGCCCATTCGCAAGAGAACCGAAGCATCCAGGGACACCTGGTCGGCCCCCTGGATCCTCGATGCAGGCAGTCAACCGGCCGACCGGCGAGCGAGGAACCCCGGACCCCCGGAATGGGGTGGAATGGGATGGGATGGAGTCTGGTCGGGTCCATCGCGACCGCAACACCGCGGCACGGCTCCGTCCGTGCCCGAGTGACTGCCGGGCGGAGCGGTGAGGGAAGCCGGGAAGGAAAGGCAAGGCACAAAAGATCGCCGGGACTTCCGAGCAGAACAGCGAACGCCGGACTAGGTCGTCTGGTCTGCCCAGCACCTCGCATCCTCACCGGCTTGCTCACAACAACTTCGCGGGCCAGTCCCTGGGCAAAGACGAGGAGGCTCGCGGGTGGGGGGAGGCAGACGCGGTGGCCGGGGAAACACCGACCCTCCCTGCGAGGTCTGGAAGCAGAGGGGGCGAGCTACGAACGAGAAAGTATTTCTGGTCGACCCGCCCGGACAGCCAGACCCCCCCGGCTCCGGCTCCAGAAGTGGGCAAAAACCCCACACACACGACAACCCGCCGGTACGAACTCCTGCGAACCGAACGTTCGTAGTCAGCCCTCCGCAACTGAGAGCACTCCGCCTAGTGGCGGACCTTAGCAACTTCCGCACGCCTCGCAGACTCAAATCTCTCCCCTCACAGACTACTGAGGACGCGGACGCTGAGCGACAGACCACCACCAGGTGGAGCCAGACACGCGTCTCCGAAGTCGACCGGACCCACCCACCCACCCACCCAACTCACTCAACTCACTCACTCCCAGCGAGCCTGCCCCGCCGAGGAGACTCGGACGTTCACAAGAACACGGAAACACGCACGACGGGCCGGGCAGGCGCCCGCCGAGCGGTACGTACATCAGCAAAAGCGAGCGGTGAAGCAAGGAGTCGCCGCCGAAGCTAGAGAATCCGACCACGGCACGGGGTCTCCACAGTGGCTCCAGCCGCAAAGCAAAACCGAAACGAGACAAAATCGCCTTGGATTTCCACCCACTAAGCGAGGGAGCGTGCGTGTTTTGACCGACTGAATCGTCATAAGCTGGAATGCAGCTCTCTTCCCGAAACACAGCTTGCGTCCCGTTAGCAACCGGTAAAATGAAACTCATGCGGTAGCAGAAGAGCGGGCACGCATACGGAATGCTGGTGGCAGGAGGGAGGGGGTAGCGATTCGGAGAAGGGGAGGACGGACAGGAGAACCTGACCAGGGCGCCTTCTTTTGTGAACATTCGACATATTAGATCAGTCTCCCGCTTCCAGCAGTTTTATTACGTATGCTTCTATATCCTTTTAGATGTCATGTTTTCTTTCTTTTTTCTATTTGGTTCTACCTATCTTCCTACATGCATCAGAGTAGTTACAAATTTGCAGTTTTTAAGCGTAATTTTAGACTGGCTTACCTGATAAGATCTAGAAATCAGGAAAATGGCTGGTGGGAGCTGCCCAGGTCTACGTGGCTGAGTAATTCAGCATTCCAAGTCTGGTCATGTCCTGAAGGCTTGAAGGATTTCTGGAGAGCCAGTCTTCAGAATGTGGACACGCAGGAATAAACTGGATTCTATTAATAAGAAAAAAAGAAAATGAACTTGCCAGCAGGACCAGCATGTGAGCGGCCAAGTAGAAAGTTTTCCTTCCATACTGGAATCCGAACATGCAACCTACCTTTAGGGAGGGTCTTCCCCTTTCAATCAACCTAACAATTTAAATATCTTGGAGTAGAGTCACATGACTACTCCATTTCTTCTTTCCAGATACAGTTTTGTTGAAACAAATACTAACACTCTCAGAATTATATACATTCAGAAGGAACAGTGAACTCTATGATGCTGGCACAAACCAATCATATAATTAAAATTTTTAAAGAAAAGCAAGATTAATAATAATAATAAGCACCTAAAAATAAATGCTGCTTGTGGTGCATCAGTACTTTCATTCCATTGGTCCACAGGATGAGGCAGAAGAACTGATCTAGGTTCTATACCAGCTAGAGGGACCAAATATGAAGAAAAAAAGGAGTAGTGTAATTTGAGCAGCAATCACACACACTAGTGAGACTGAAACAAAAGGAGTACCCATTCAGGATCCCTCAAGACTAACGATATATTAGCATAAATTCCTGGTCAATCAGGGAGCTGATTGGCCCTAGAAAGGATGGTGGGTGAAACAATGATCCCTGGACACTCCCTTGATCACCCAACCTACCTTTTTTGGGGGTAGTCCTGATCACTGGGGGAAGGGGAGAATTGTTAACAATGCATATGGCAATGTCCTTAGAGGGGTGAGAATTGTGTGACTCCAAAAGCCTTTGTTGCATTTCTCTGCAATCTGCTGCATTAGCAAATGATAATAGAGTAGTGTGGGAAATCCCAGGACAGAAGGACTGACTGAATACTACTAATTCTAATACTGAAGGCTTTTACCCTATCACTGCTTCCTGAAGGAAGGGATACATACCTCCTAAAAAGTCCTCGAAAAGGTCTTTAGTGAATGTTTTATTTTGACAGCAGTTGCAGAATCTGCACACTCGTTCTAAGAATCTTTGTTCTCCCACAAACTCTATCACTGCAGAGACACCAGCCCCCACCTCTGACTGGAACTACTGTCTCAAGCTATGGATTCAAAAACTAAGTCTCACCTGCTCCTGGAATTTGGGGAGGCAAGCTTCTTCGCTGCTTCTGGTGATGCAGGACAATTCCCTTCGTGGTGGTCAAATGATGCAGGGACATATTGTAGGGTTCTTCTGTTCCGGAGTCGAAGTGTAGAGGATTAAGGTAGAGTTTAGGATTAAGGTAGAGAAAGGTTGGAACTCATAGACTCCAGACATGGAGGCTAGGGTGCCTGAGAAGTCATGGAGTCTAGGCATGGAGTCCAAAGGAGGAAGGCAAGGAGCTAGAAAGAACAAGTGCCATGAGGGGCTAGGGTGATGGAGAACTCAAGAGAAGCAGGCAATTGGAAACGGACTGATGGCACCAGAGGGCCAAGAGGGATTAGGTTGCCAAAGATAGTTGCCAGGACCAGGCATATTTATATACCTACACAAGCCTGGGAGACTGGCTTTTTCCCATTGGTTAACTCCCATTGGGGCCCAACCCAGTTAATCTTGGGCCCAGGTGGGCTAGAGGTCAAGTTGTTTGATGTGGAGAGGTCATCTAAATAATCCTTTCATAGGGAAATTAGCCATCTTATCTCTGGGAGGATTGGAGTCAATTCCTCAGCTGGAGTTTTTCTTCATAGTGATTTCAGCCTTAGGGGATGACCTTCAGGAATTCCAAAGACATTCAAAGACCTTGAGAGACCCATCCCTTACTGGGACTTTGGTTTAAGTGACTTGGAGGGCCCCTTTTCTCAAATACTTTTTTCCTAGTAAATTGAACCTGTTCACTGACTGAATAGTAGATTTAGAGTCACTATCTTCCCCTTGCCATTCTCCTATCATTTGCTCTGAAACATCATAGTAAAATGAAAGAAAACAGGAAAGGATAATTTCTTACCCTAGTTAGATCTGGAGGTGGGGGGTTGGGAGACCATAACTTGAGAACTATTCACTTTCTAAGTAGATAATATAATAGTGGTAATCACTTTCCTTGGTCTGCATGGCATTTCAAATTTTCTTCTGTCAGTGAATGGAATCAATGCCGAATGGAAGTCAGAAAAAGGACATAAAAGACAAAAATGTAAAGGAAGACAGCTGTGATGTATAAAACTATCAAATAAGTTTAATGAAAATAAATTTAGAGAGAGAAAAGAACAAATTGGATAAAAATCCTTAGTAAGATTCAAGAAAGTTACCTAAACAGAAAAACCTGCACTACCTTCTGTCTAATTGAAGTACCAACTCATCCAGTCAATAATGCTGAAATATGATACACAAAGCTGCACTTATTTGCATATTGTGAATTGCATGCTGGGAAATTACATGCTCTGTACTCACCCTAACCTTGGAAGGACTCTTATGTGGAATCCCCTGCAGACAGAAAGGCTTGAAAATCTTTTAGTATTTACAGTCTATTCTTTCTGTGAGCATCTTAAAAATAACAATAATGCACTACATCACTGAGAAAGGCGTTGTAACATGCACTTAGCTACTATCTGAGATTCTTAAATATACTTTCTGTTTAAATGACCTGTTAAATTGAGATGAGCAGTTTTGTTTATAATTTCAATTTGTATTCAATAAAAGCACTTAAGTTCCAAATAACAAACAAAAATTCAAGAAAACTTTATGAAGCCATCTTGTGAATTCTTTCATGCACATAGTGAAGTGCCTTTAATGGAATAAAAATGTATACTTTCATTATGGCACATACCATTCATTTATGAGGCTTAAAACAATGAATTGGTCCTGAATCTACAAACATTTCAAAGTTATTTCTCCTAGGAGAACTTTCAGCTTGGGCTTCAAATTTCCATTTGACTAACACAAGTCTACAGCAGTGCCTGCAGATTGATATTCCTTTCTTGACTCTGAAAAACCAAGGACTTTTGCAAGGCTGAGGAGTGAGGATGGTTGAAGAGTAAAACCTTTTCCACTTAACTAGGCTGAGTTTCTCTCTGTTCTCCAAGACATTTTTCACTGTGGTAAAAAAAAAAAAAAAAAAAAACACGGGGTGGTGCACAAGATCTCCGTGAGTAAAGAAAAAGAACTGTAACAAAAGACATTGCTCAATGTACTGAACTCTCCCAGCAGGTGGAGCACCTACTATGTACCACCATTTAAAGACAAATGTGTAGAAACTAGTTGGCCACAGGAGGTCGCACAGACACCACTCTTGAGTTTCCCCGACCTGGAGTAAGAACTGCCTTCCTTGTGAAATAGAGCTGTGGATAGAGTAAAGAGATATTTTCAAGCCCTTTGCGTGATCACAAATTTGAAGTGACATGTATCTGTCATACTCTAGCACCATATTCAGGCCTTCTGAATGTTCTAATGCACATTTTAACCAATACGATCTAATATAATTAGACATAAGAATAAAAAGGGGCTAGTAGCATGGTCAATGGCCACCAAGCCAAAGGACCTGACTTTGATCACTACATGAAAGGAGAGAAAAGGTTGTCCTCTCACTTTCACAGATTATGTTGCAGGTGGTGTCATATTCACCAACACACATACACATATACAAACATAAACACATTCATATAGCTATAGACATGTGTACACATTCTATATATACACATACGCACATAAGAAACAAATACATGAATGTGAATTGCTTAGAAAAGAATAGAAAAGAAATAAATTATTTGTATTTGGATACGATCTAATAACATTTCTAAAAAACCACAATGTGGTCAATGAAAAAGCCACAATCAACGTCATGGAAATCTTGAAAAATTATCTAATTATCAATTATGAAGCATATATATATTATTTTTTATGTACAAAGAGCCAGCATGATCTCTTTCACTGAGTAGTTCAATCCATTCAAGAAAGGTCACTTAGTCAAATTTAATGAAACTTATGTCCTTCCTGTACTGATGAAAATACTGCCATTACATGTACAGCCCATATTTCCAGATGAGACTATGGCCTTATGAGCAGATGCTGCAGGAGCAGGAACCCTACTGAATTTTCAAGGGGTGGAGCTAAGGAGGGAAAAGGAAGTAGGATATTATGTAGCAATTTGAACCCATCTTCCAGGGCAGCCTAGCAAGTAAACAGTTCTTTGGTTCAGAAGGGTTTCAAAACTAACAAGCTTCAGTTTGGGGTGTGGGTGTGTGCGTGTGTGTGTGTGTGTGTGTGTGATCAATCGGATGAGGAAAGGCAGTAAACAACTACTGTGGGAGAGACTCTCCTGACAACTAAACAGCCTAGAAGAGAATGCTGAACAACTAAGTTGTCTGAAAAAGATGAGCAGTTAGTCAAGTAGTCTAGGAGAGATTCCAAGCAGTTCAGAAATCGGAAGGAGACTCCTGAGCAATCCAACAGCCTGGAGCAGACTTTCCTAGCAAGTCTTGCTGCATAGAGATCCAGGTTGGCAACTTGGTGAGTCTCATCCATGCTGATGTGGATTTTCTGGTGGTACTGCTGCCTTCAAATCATCCTTACTCAATAAGTAACTCTTATTCCTGCTCCCGAGCTCTTTGGTTATTCAAGGTGGAGGTTGGTGTAATGGTTAATTTTGTTTGTTGCCAACTTCCTTTCTAGGTAGAAAAACAGTTATGTGATATCTCCCCAGGAAAAGTACTTACAGAAGATGTGAGAGTAAAGTCTACTGTTAATTTTTAAAAAGAGTATTATTATTAAGAGAGAGCATGAGAGAGACAGAAAAAGAGAGAGAGGTTATATGTGCATGAGCAAGACACTATAGCTATGTGGAGGTCAGAGGGCAGTTACAGGAAGGAATGCCAGAAGCCCAGAAGACCAATATGGGAAAGATGGTGAGAAACAAATCAGTTTCAAAATCACCAGGAGAAGTGGCATGTCTACATTTACAGGAGACTTTTCCTAGTGACCCCTGGGTAATAACCAGAGAAAAGTTCTGGTTACCAGTTTCCATCCTCTTCACTTACAGACAATAATTGACACCACTGGGGAGGACATGTTGACAGGTCAGGTAGTGACAGGGAGAAGTAGTGTGATGAGTGGAAACTATGGACATTACAGAATTAGGGGTATTTTCACTCTTTTTTCCGGGAATATAGAAGAGCTTTGAAGGAAAAAAATATTTCATATGTTAGTAGAGTTTCGACACTTGCATTTTCAATACAATAGAAGATGAAATGTCTTTCTAAATTCATATATTTTAAGTTTTCAGAAGCTGATATACAGGAATTTGTAGATGGTTTGCATCTACAAATACTATTCTTATCAAAGCATCAGCTAAGGTGGGAATTTGCTACCACCAATCCTAATGATTCTGATACTAAGGTAACAATGAACCTCTGGGAAGGCATGCTGTATCCATTTCCTCAAATGACTTCAACAGTAAATACTTTTTTTTTAACAGAAAATACTGTTATGCATTTTTAATATTTTATTTATTTACTTTGTGTGTGTGTGTGTGTGTGTGTGTGTGTGTATCAGTATCAGAGGGCAGTGTGTGTCCCTGTGGAGGACCAAGGGTGACTTCGAGAATGATCCTGGATGGCTTCTACCTCCTTGCTTCGCTCTGGGATTTCCCAGGCTCCGCCTACCAGAGGCAGAAGTGCAGGCCTCCAAGGCCATTTCTGCCTAGCGTTTTTATGTGGGACCTGGGATCTGAATTCAGGACCTTCTACTTTCAAGGCAGAGTCTAACCCTGAGCTATGTCTCCAGTCCCTGTGTTGTGCATTTTATTAGTAGGTTAACTTATTCAAATAACAACTAAGAAAACAAATTTTGCTTTGCTGGAAAAAAAGGTACTATGTTAGAATAAAAGCTATGAAGAATCAGAAGTAAGTCTTTGAAATGAGAGAATATGATACAGCCTATGGTAATGGAAGATATTACTTATCTGAAAGTATGTTAAAGTGTATGCAAATGTCAGAAACCAATGGCATTGTACTCCAAAAGTAAAATTATGACAGTTTATTCGACAACAGGCTGGGTGACATGCACCAATGACCCAGAGCAAAGAGGTGGTACAGGAGCATGTCTGTTTACTTGGTATGGAGTTTCCTTAACAAACAATATAATCATGAAGTGGCTTGAGTTTTTCTTAACATGATAAACACCCAGGATTACTAGAATCAGAAGTATGTGTTCAGTGTTACAAGAACAGCTGAGCAGTGCTATAGAAATGATAGGAAACTACTTAATTTTAATCTGGTTATTTGTTCAAGCCTCTAAACAAGAAATTATTTAGCTAAGGAAGCCAATTAAATTTAATTCACTATAAAATATCCCTCATGTGTAAACACTTGTTTTCCCCTCAAAGTAAACATTTAGAACAAAATATCTTCATTTTTTTCCTTCATTTTGTTTTTATTGTAGCATGTTTGCTTAATTTACAGCAAACAGAAAATAAGCTGGATCTTGTTTTGATCCAAATATTGATGTTTTAAAGGTTGTACACAATATTTGTTAAAAAGAACATATAAAAATACCTTTGTAGAAGCTTCTATAAGAAAGAAAATACAAAGTTTAACCCCACAACTTTCCTCTCTGCTAGAACTGCAAACTACTGCTACAGTTTTAAATAGGCTTTTTGTTGTTTAAACTATATACCCAGGAAATCCAAAAAAATTAAACAAGCATATAAATGATTGGATAGCAGAACATGAACATTAGCTGCAAACAGTAAAGAAATGAAAGTTAGAAACACTATCAAATATACAAAAGCTCTAGAATCAATCCTTTAAACACATTCCACAAACAGTATTTTAAACCCATCTTTGTTCTCTACAGACAAGACCCAGTTTTCTAAAACCAAAACTGAAAAAGGAATCCTCTAAAATGAATTGCTCCCTTACAGTATTTCTTACTCATATCTTCAAGCAAGCAGATGGTAGCTTTTTATTCTGAAATGACATTGGAAGGCACTTTTTTTTATTTCTCTAAAACAATCTTTCAGAGAAATATTAGAAATTATAAATATTTAAGGGTATACTTCCTTGGTTTTAGTCATGTCCTACATTATCAGAAACTTATATAATGTGGCTCTTGCTTAAAACTGACTAATCCTTTTTTCCAAAATTACTTTAAACTCATGGTACCACAGAATCATCTAGAATGGGAGTGTCATCTTTCAACTTGCCTCATACTAATAAGCTGAGGTGTAAAGAAAGCCTCCCTCATGAAGAGGCAGACAAACTTTGATATAAATGCACATGCCAAGTGGTATAAGCATCCAAATCAGTTCATTTTACACTACACACACACATACACACACACACACACACACACACACACACACAAATACAACCTTTCAGTCTGCTTTTAACAGCAACAACAAAAGAAAACCAATATAACAATGAACGATAACACACTTTAAATGTTAAAGTAACTACATAAGAACATTCTTTCCCCCTTTAAATTATTTCTGCTATCATCGACATGCTCAAAACTCAAGAGGGGCTTTCTGATGTTTTATGTTCCAAATCTTAAAAATCACGAGAAAAAAAAAAAGTGTGAGGTGAAGGCTCCATGTTTCAGTGAAAACTCAACCTCCCTGACAACGCTGCTCCACACAGTTGCATCACTCCCCAAACAGTGGGTTAACAAGAGAATTATTCCACACTGTATCGTGAACAGTCACCAAGGGCCTAGACATCTTGAGGAGACATAAAGGTCCACCCTGAACCTAAATGTGTCTGAGCAGTCAGTGTTGTGATGTGGCTACTTTAGTTTTGTATCATTCTATCCCACCAGCAAGCTATATTTCTAGGTTAACAGTTCTACCAAATATGGATATGAAAATGTATTTCTAATAAGACAATGTTGCAAATTATGGTCAACCAACATCTTTTCACCAAATACTTCAAGCATTAAAAAATGAGAATCTTTACAAAAATATAGAGACAACACAAATTGGTAGCTGCCGGTAACATTAAATAAACTGGACTCCTAAGAGTTGGCTTCTCCATCTGCTAAAGGCACCAAGATCCTAGGAAGCAAAGGATTGGCAGCCACAGCAGTGTTCCTATACCTAAGGGGAACACGGGAAAGGGTTCAGGGAAAGGCCACTGGGTCCTTGTACGTCATCGGAGAGGAGGGCCCAGAGGAAAATCAGACATGCACAAGAAAGGACTCTCTGAGAATGGGGGTGGGAGGCACTGGGGGATGGGGAGGGAGAAGGGTGGGGAGGGGGAGCAGGGGGTACGGGGCGAGGAGGATGGAGGGAGGGAACTGGTGTACCTAATAAGTTTGTATGAGCTGAAATAAAAAAAAAAAAAGAGTTGGCTTCTCAAGACCATATCATTTTAATTGTAAGCATTGCCTAGTACAGGGAAACTAACAAATGTTTTTGTTTTTAAATGCATCACTGCAACATTGTATTCCTGATAATTTAATTATACCAAACTATAAGTAAATGAATGATACATGCCTAGAAAGTATCATGATGTATACTATCAGTGGCCACTGAACTTAGGAATAGTCCAAGACCCTGATCTAGATTTTGACCTAGACCTAGACTGTGATCTTGACTGAGATTTGGATCTAGGTGGTTCTTTTTTCCTTGATTCCTTTTCATATCTTTTTTTTTTTTTTTTGCCTTTGCTCTGCTTTATTGACCTCAGAGCACCTTTTGGATAGATTTACAAAAACAAACCAAATACACAATGGGAAATAGAACTGGATCCTGGCTGGTGCTACTCGGTTGCAGAATTCCCTGACCAAAGTGGATTTGTACAAAATGTCAGAGGAGAAAATGAGGCAGCATGCTGCAGAGTGGAGTGCTGGGCAGCCAGCAGAGGAGCGGTGGGCCCTGCTGGGTCACGCCTCTTTATAGTGAACGCGGGTGTTCACCACGTTGCCATGGATCAGTGTCAGAATGAGTTTCCCACCGCTGAGTTCTCGAGTAAGTGTTGTCTCCTGCCCATCCCACTTCTGCACATGGACGAGTTTTCCTCCATCCAGCGTCCCATCCAGTGTCACCAGGGACTTGACCTTCCTGTCATCTGCCATTGTCTCATCAAATTCCTCTGAGAGCTTAAAGCTGATCTCTGTGTTCTTGAAGGTGCTCTGTGTTTTAATGATGGTGGTATCCCCATCCTTACTGATGACTGTCGTAGGCTTGCTCGTGCTGACCACCTGCCTTGTAGCAAAGCCCACACCCAAGGACTTCATGTAGTCATCAAAATTCTTGCTGTCTACCAGCTTCCAGGTGCCCACGAAGGTGTCCACCATGGTGAGGTTGGGTTGGACTGAGGAAGAAGCAGAGGGAAGGCAGGCAGAGACTCCGACCTGCCTCCTTTTCATATCTTAAGCCAGACTTATAATGTGTTTTGGAATCTGTTTTAGAGGTGCCTCTAGTTTTGGTGTGAGATGCACACCTAGAATGTGACTTAGCCTTCATTTCTTTTTTGGGCTGAGACTTAGACCATATCTTGAACTGGACTTAGATCTTGAAAAAGTTCAATTTCACTGTTTGAATCTATCATTGTCTACTGTTTCTAGGACTATAAGATCTCCTGTAGTTGTAATCAAAAGACTGACTTCTTGATCTCCTACTTTCATAATTTTGGCTTCTAGAACATCTGTATCTGTCATAATCATCATAGTGTGAAGAGCTGTACACATTCCTCCCTTGCTTGGCTGTCATTTGATTTGGTGTTTTTCGGTTCCTCTGTGCAAACTGTATTTCAATTTGTCGGCCACAAATCCATTTTCTGTCCAAATGATGTAAAACATCTTCAGCATCACGAACATCCTCAAATTGAACATAAGCAAATCTTCTTGGGCGTTGAGTGTAGAAATCAAGTGGAACATACACATCAACTATAGGACAATAACGACCAAATTCTCAGACCTAATGTCGACCGCCACGTTCCTGACAAACGCAGACATGTTAGGAGGACGCAGGCAGTGGGACATGACGGCGGCGGTGAGGGGTAACGGCCTCAGCAAACTATCCACTGCTCCGGCGGTGGCTCCCTCCTCACACACACAGACACACATGCTCACACAGAGCCAGAGGGCTCGGCCACGGCAACTGCCTCTTCTCGCGAGACTTCAAAATATCTTCATTTTTTAATAAACAGCTCTACCACCAGTCTCTGATATCTTATATCATTCAGAGTAGTCATGGAGTCTACATCGCATAAGCGCTGGACCAAACACAATCCCATGGTGCTTTACATTCATCAGATTATTATTCTTGTAAATGTTCTCTCTCTTTAGATGAAGTACTTGAGAATTTCATAGTGAGTGGGTCCTATCTATTTCAGTGCTTCACATAGATTTTCCAGAGCATTTTTGGCAGTCAGTGAGTTGGGGTAAGCATCATATGTGAAGAGAGAAATAGGCAAATCTCTGAAGTACAGCATAAGTGTACCAGTGATAGCATACATGTTCACAGAAATATCCATCCTTTCGCCATCTCTGTCAAAAGCCATCTTGACATCTTCAATTAAGTCACTGAATCCTGACACTCAGTACAGTCTTTTGGAATTGAGATCTCTGGATTTTATCTCCTAGATGTACATATCCACCACCATTGGCTGTTTGGAGATAAGAGCCTTCACAAGTGTTGTCGGATCACAGTTTTTCACCTTCCTTACATGCTTCTATTCTAACTTACAGTTATTTTGGACCATCTTGGAACACTGCTTATGAACATTCAAACCACAATCTACATATTTCACCCACTAAGCAGTGAGGCGCCATATGAAATTGGCAGAGTATTCACATCAGTGTGGCCCTGAGAATGTATGGACCTTGAAATTGTGAATCTCTTCATATTTTGGGATTTGCTCTTTTTTTTTTTCCTTTCAGAATTGTTCTTCTAACAAGTGATGTTAACTTAAAACTAAAGTATAGGTTCCTGACTGTCCCTATTCCAGGAGGCTCAGCAGGGAGTGTCTGTCCAAATGGTTTGGCACTGGAGGCTGCTGACCTGGCCATAGTGGATGGGGTGGGCGGAGGGGCCGGTATCACAAGGGGCCGAGAGAAGGTGAGTGGCTTTGCAAAGCCCCTGGCAAGGTGCACTCACTCTGCATCCCTCGGCCTCACAGATGCCACCTTGCCATACAATAAAGACTTTTTTGAGCCTCTTTGTACTGAACCTTTAAAAGACATCAAGTTTACTAGGCCGTGTCCTGTCTGGGTGTTGAGAAACTCTCCTATCCAAAAATAAAATGACAGGTGTTTAGATGGAAGTTTACTCTTGGGTGTTTGTAGTTAAATATTGAGACATCTGATCCTGTCCACTGTCAGTCACTCCTTTTTCACTGTTGTTAGATTGGTTTACAATATTGGGCCTGTGTGTTCCCTGTCATGGAGGAGGGAGGGGTTAGAGGTTAGTATGCAGGTGGTTGGTTACCTAGAAGCTAACCCCATTATCCACTCTGTCCTATTCCTTTTCTTCCCTCTCCTTTCAGCCTTTTCTTATATACAAGCCTTTGTTAACAATTTACCCATGTTCTTTTGTTTCTGCTCTTTTAGGATCTTTTTGCACTGCCCTCCCCTGCCCCTGAGTGTTCCTTTACATTTGTGGGTGTTGTAAGGGTTTATGTTTGATTCCATTTAACTGATGGTTTGATTATAGGAGTCACTTATATGGGAGAATATAAATATAGTGTCTGTCTTTCTGCTTCTGGAATATTTCAATCAATATGATTTCTTCCAGTTCCACCCACTTACTGGCAAATTTTATTAGTTCATCTTTCTTGATGGCTTAATATTTTTATAATATTAATCATTTTTATTTATTAAATATTATTTTATTGTATAATATTATTTTATTGTATATTTATTTTATTGTATATATGTACCACATTTTCATTAACTGTTCATCCACTGTTGAACATCTAGGTTGGTTCTATTTCTTTGCAGTTGTGAAATGGACTGCTATGAATACAATTGTACATATGCCTCTGATGCAGGATGCAGTGTTCTTTGGGAATAGTGCCAGAAGTGATATGGCTGGGTCATATGGAATTTTGATTTCTAATATTTTAGTTTTCTCAAAATTACTCTCCAAAGGGGTTGTATGAGTTTACAATCTCACCAGCAATGTATAAGAGTCCCTTTCTCCCCGCATCCATATCAACATTTGTTGTTTGTGTTTTGAATCATAACCATTCTGACTGGAGTAAGATGATATTTCAGAGGGGTTGTTATTTGCATTTCCCTAATGATTAACGAGATAGAACATTTTTAAAAGATGTTTGTTAGACATTTGAATTTTGTTTTCTGAGAAGTTTATTTTTAGTCCTAGAGACCATTTTAACTTCCTTGGTATTTCATTTTGGAGATTCTTTGTATACTCTGGATATTAGTCTTCTATCAGATGTGAGGTTAGTGAAGATGTTCTTCCTTTCTGGAGGTTGTCTGTTTGCTCAATTAACAGTCTCTTTTGCTGAGCAAAATCTTTTAAATTTTACATAATACTAATTCTTTTAGAGATGAACTTATTCTCTGTCCGTTTGGGATCCTATTGAGGAAATGCTGGCTGAGGCCAATGGATTCAAACATATTCCTTGCTTTTTCTATGATCCTGAGATGCTCACCTGGAATCAGACCAGCTGAACCTCTCCTTTTCCCAAGGCTCAGGGAACTTTGTGGAAAAGGAAGTGGTAAAATTACAAGAGCCTAAAGATAGGGCGATCCATTGCTGGGCAAGACATTTCATTCAAGGCAGGGCTGCTGCATCCAGGAGCTCACTGCAATAAGACCTGCTCTTAATAGACCTGCACAATAATTGACATACCAACATGCCCCCATAGACTAGCAAGGAATCAGGGAATCTTAAAGTGGGAATCTTAAAGGCTAGGGCTAGATAGGTGAAGGGGAATGCCTCGTCAGTGGGTCTGCCCAAGGAAAGGCCACTAGGTCTGCTGTAGAGTCCTGAAACCCCACTAGAGCAGATGATCCAGAGGGAACACTGGGACCCATAGAAGTAGATAGACAGGAGGGTGGGAGGAGTAGGATGTATTAATGAAAGGAAGAATGGGAAGGGGAAGGGAGTGGGGAGAGAAATAATTACTCAATATGCTTGTAAAATAAGAAAAAAAGACACTAATTTTAATGGATAACATTTCTTTTCAGCCGAAGTAAAGATGACCCAGTTATACCATTACATGGAGTTAACGGTGACTTTCAGTCATATTGTGACTGATAATACTGTCCAAGAACCAATAGAAAAGGAAACAAAATCACCCGTTGATGTCAATATTTCTGTATAACCAGCTCTTTCAAATTTTCTAAGTCAGTTAGAACCTGAAGAATTTAATAGTTGAGTTAAAATCATGAAGGCTATTCAGAAAAATACGGTGAAAATTTACATTTATGAACTAGAGGAAAGGGTATTTTGTATAGAAATAAAGGAATAGCTTAACAAAATACGCAATACAGAATGTCATCCAGAGCAGTTTTTGGAAATAAGATCAAAATTAGATAAAGTTAATCATTATTCAAATGACATTGTAGTTTCATTTACAAGGTGCCTGGCCTGGTGACTTTAAAGAAGTTCTCTTGTGTTAGAGTTCCTGGTGTTGATAGCCTGAATGATGTTAAAAATCATACATACAATGAATTGTCTATATTTGGTGGTTTTATCCTGTTAGATGACTCAATTCAATTGAAAAGCTTAGCTTTTTTTTTTTTTTCATTCCTTGAAGAACCTAGTACTCCAGAAGGAAAACAGCAATGGAAAATCCACTGTAAACTTCAAGAAAAAAAACTAAAGACTGAATGCTAAAGCTCTAAATTTGCTGACTCTTTTGACTGTCTATTAAAAGAAACATCTGGTTGAAATTTTATCATAATACAACTGTGATTTACAAACTCAAAATATGCTCCAGAATTAGAGTTTCTTATCAGATTGCAGTCTTAGAACATACAGCAATGGCATCTTTTTAATAGAAAAGATGTTTTGAGATGTTTTCCAGTCATACAGATAATGGAATAATAGTCATAATTGCTGAAGATTTTTATATTCTGCTTCTTTATATGCTTCTTCTCCAAACCTTTTGGAGCTAGGAGTTGAGATTTCTCAACATTAAACATGAATGCATTTCACAGAAGTTGTTAGCATTGGAGTACCTGGACATTCATGCGTAATGTTGTGACTAAATGAACTTGTAACAGAAGATCAAGTTTTAAGGGATTATGGGCTTCCAGATCCCAACAAGTTTTACTGGGTATAATTTTAGAAATTAACCAAAGTGTGCATTTCAACAGAAGAGGATTTTTTATTTTTTTAAATCTTTCAGAAAGCAATGAAAAAGATGAAGAGGATATATCTCTGGATTCAGAGGATGAAATCTCGCATATAGAAATACTTAGCAAAAGGCGGAAGGTCCTGAGTTCGGATCCCAGATCCCACGTATAGATGCCAGGTGGAAGCGGGGGCGGCCTGCGCTTCTGGTCCTGGTAGGGCGGAGCTTGTGAATCCCGGGTCAGAAAGGATTGGTGGAGGCGTCCATGGTGGTTCCCGAATTTGTCCGTGGTACTACACACACACACACACACACACACACACACACACACACACGTGCGCGCACGCACATACATACACACATACGCACAATTGAATAAAAAAAAGAAAGAAATACTTAGCAAATTTCATTCAGAAATATTGGTAAAAATGACCACCCCCATAAAAGAGAGAATATTCAAATTGAATTGTAGTCCTCTCTTGACATACAAAAAAGTTTATCAGAAGACTTACAAAATTCATTGTGAAGACAGAGCGTCTATTGATATATTGTGCTCTCAAGGAAAGAAGAACAATTTAGCCAACCAAGATGTATATAATAGTTTTCATGCTTATCAGAATCAATTCAACATAGTCCATCAACTTAACCACTTTAATGTTCTCACTCATCAGACATTTTGGGGGATGCCATATGTCCTTTCAACAAGTCAATCTCAGGAAAATAAAAATTACTTTTTATCTGCTTACAAAAACTTACATAAAGTGAAACATCCATTGAGTTAAAAAATTCTTTGAGAATATACTCAAAATAGAAATAATAACAGTAAATAGAACAAAAGGTTGTTGTTACTTCTTTCAGTTTATTATCCTTTCTGAAATGTTTTTCCTTTTCATTTAAATCATAATAGCTTGTAATATTCGAAGCATCTGAAAATTGAAATAAACATATATTTTAGCATATATTGCACTCAAATTATCTTATGTTGGAATCTTTAAGTTTTAGATTTATTATTGGTACTTGGGCTTCATATTGAAGTCTTTATATGAACATGTTCATAAAGAAAAGATGCTAAATAACAATGGCTTTCTTTTTAATTTAATTTTATTATTTAATAAAATTAGCAAACACAATGAGTAGGTAACCCTATCCCTCTCTTTTCATCCTCTGTACCTCCTTTCCCCTTCCATCTCTTTTCCTTCCTCCCTTCCCTCCTTTTGTGAATCCAACACATTTCCTCCAACCTTGCTAATCATCAGCTTCTATGAGTCCCAGATTTCACTCTCCATCATCTGTTCTTGTGGGGGTTCAGTCATCTGTGGCAGAACAAGTGGTCCTTCTGGGGCAGACCACTGATAATAAGCACTCCTTTCACTAGTCTAACCTTAGCCCCTAAGGATACTACTGCTTGAAATTATTTCTCCTAAGATCCTCACTAGAATGGATATGCCAGCCATTCTGTGGGTCTAGTAAAGTCAAGTCTCATTGCAACGAATTCCTGGCTACAGCAGTCCTGTCTTGAGTGGCGTGTCTTGTCTAGTGGTGGACCTCCCCTTCTTTAAACTCTTACATTCTTACTGCCCCCTCGTCTGCAAGGTTCCCTGAGCCTTAGAATGGGGAGAGATTTGGCTGGCCTGATTCTGGGTGAACATTATAGGGTTGCCAGTGCTCTGCATTCTGGTTCGCTGTTGTCTGTTTCACTGTTCTTCCACACTGCACTACGCTGGTCGAATTTGGGTGCTGAGATACTCTCCTATCCAAATATAAAAAACTGTTTAAAGAAGGTCTTCATACATGAAGTCATATGTAGCATGTGCACTTCTTTGGGATAAGTATCCTACACAGGTTTCTAGACTGTAAAACTTTGTATTCTGGAGAAAACAACATGTGTTTTGTGCTGATTCTACCAACTATGTTCAGGCTTGTAATGAGCTTGAAAATAGTGACCAAGTGAGGACGCGTCAAATTCACATGTTTCACTTTCTCTTCTCAATGATAAGAATCCTGTAGATGTTCATATGTTGTAACTTTTTATGTTCAGGAGAAATTCACACTGGTTTTGTGACGTTTTCATGGAATATGTTCACGCAGGCCTTGGTGTACCAAGTGAGGAGGACTGAGAGTCAAATGCTGGAGGTGCACTTCTCAGGGATAAGTATCCTACAGAAGATTCTATAGTGTTACACTATGTGTTAAGGAGAAGATCATACTTGTTTTGCGACATTCGCATATAACATGTTCACGCAGGCCATGATTTTCCAAAATAGTGAACCAATTGAGGAGGATTCAGAGTCAAATGTTGGAATTTCACTTCTTAGGGATAAGTATCCTAGAGAAGTTTCTATATTGTAACATTTGTGTTCAGGCGAAAATCATACTTGTTTTGTGACATTTGAGTAGCACGTGTTCACACAGGCCATGATTTTTACAAAATAGTGAACCAAGTGAAGAGGACTCTGAGTTAAATATAAGTATCATAGAGAAGTTTAGGATAAGTATCGTAGAGAAGTTTCTATATTGTAACTCTTTGTGTTCAGGAGGATAAGTATCGTAGAGAAGTTTCTATACTGTAACTCTTTGTGTTCAGGAGAAAGTCACACTTGTTGTGCGACAGTCAATGGAACATTTACACGCAAGCCATGATATTCCAAAATAGTGAACCAAGAGAGAAGGACTCAGAGTCAAATGTTGCAAGATCTCTTCTTAACGGTAAGTACCCCACAAAAATTTCAATAGTGTAATTCTTTGTGTTCAGGAGAGTATCACACGTGTTTTGCAATGTTTCCATGGAACATGTTCACGCAGGCTATGATTTTCCAAAATAGTGAACCAAGTGAGGAGGACTCAGAGTCAAATGTTACAAGTGCACTTCTTAGTGGTAAGTATCCTACGGAAGTTTCTATACTGTAACTGTTGTATTCAGGAGAAAATAACAGTTGTTGTGTGACATTTCCATAGAACACGTTCACGAACGCCATGATTTTCCAAAAGAGTGATCCAAGTGCGGAGGATTCAGAGTCAAATGTTGGAATTTCACTTCTTAGGGATAAGTATCCTAGAGAAGTTCCTATACTGTAACATTTGTGTTCAGGCGAAAATCATACTTGTTTAGGGAGAAAGGGAGGTTTATTTAGCTTACGGTTCCAGAGGGGAGGCACAGTTTCTCATGGCAGAGGCAGCATGGCTGGCTGGCCAAAGCTGGAGGAGGCTAAGTCACCACAGACATCTTGGAAGCTGAGAGCTGCAAGACTGCTTGCAGCAAAGGCCCACTTCTCCTGGAGGTAGAGTGGGACTAAATCTACCTCAAGGCCCACCCCTTGTGACTGCCTTCCTCCAGCAAGGCTTCACCTCTCAAGGTGCCATGACCTTGCCAAACACAAGACTGTGGGGGACACATTTCAAACCATGACATTCCACCCCTGGCCCCCACAGGCTCATTGCCATCTCATTATGCAAACTATACTCAGTCCAACTTTAAAAGTCTTCATAGACTACAACAGTAGTCCCAACAGTCCAAAAGTCCAAAGTCCAAAACTTCCTGTAAAATCAAAACACAAGTTACATACTTCTAACATACAATGGCACAGAATAAACATTACCATTCCAAAAGGAAGGAATGGGGGCATATCCAGGAAAGATCGGTCCATAACAAGACCGAAAACCAGCAGAACAAACTCCAAATCTTGTAGCTCCAAGTCCAACAGGTGAGCCTCTCCTTGAAATCATCTCAGTTCCAAAGGGCTTTGGTTCCATCCCTCCTGTGTAGCTGCCCATAGAATACGTTGGTCTCTTGAGCTGGCTCCTCCCAGGGTATACAGCTTTCCTTGCCAGGTATCCCACGTAGTGTCTGGAATCTCTAACATCTTTACTTCTCAATGGCAAACCAGGCTTTAACTCCAGAGCACAAACTGACCTTCTTGGGCCTCTAAACTGCAGGCTTCTTGCCACATGATGCCTGGATTCTGCCAATTTTTGAAATCTTGGAGGAGGACTCCATGATCTCCTCCCTCTTGCATCACTGATGTCTCTAAAACCAGAACCACATGGACGACTTTGCCAAGACTGGCGCCCTTGAATCACAGCTGATTCTGCTTCTCTATGCTGGCCATGTCTTTCACTCCTGGGCAGTTGCTTGTAAGAGAAACCAACTCTTGCTTTTGACCTCTACCCTTTAGCTCCAGTCTTCTGAAAGGATTTGCATTCTTATGAGTGGGAGCCTTCCTTGAGGATCTTGCCCTCAAGGTAGGGCCTCTCCTATTATTCAAATTAAGAGCAGGCTTTGATTTACAAATGGAGCTAATCTCTTCAACAGCCATTTTGTTCTCTGCTTCTTTCTGGTTCAACTCTTTAAGTTTGCCATTGTATTTTTCATTCTTGGATCTTACAGTTTTTGCTTCTTCCTGCCTGATTCTTTGCTCTTTTTCATAACTCTGAAGACAACTAAAAAGTAGCCATATCACATTGTCAAGACTACATTGCTTTGAAATTTCCTCCGCCAAGCACTCCAACCTAATTTCAGGCATACTTTCAGGACGAGGGCAAAACTTCACTAAACTTTCGCCCAACACATGGCTCCATGTGTCACTCATCCAGTTGCAAACACAGTCTCTGTTCCCCTCTGGACCATCACAAGCTGGGCTTCCACTGCCCCGTCTCTCACAGCATTGCTCTCCTCTGAGCTCTCACAAGAAAGGCCCATTTGGCCCCCTTGCTCAGATGCAAAGACTTTCCCAGCACAAAGTCCCAAAGTTCTCCACATTTCTCCCAACAAACAGTTCCAGAGGCATGCTAGCCACATCACAGCATTGGCCATACTTTTGGGTACCGACTTCTCTCAGCTTCACAAACAATTTCACGTTGTGGTACCAGCTGTTTTTAATCTCACAGCAACACCCCACTACTCAGTACCAATTTCTGTAATAGTTGCTCTTAATTATTGCTGTGAGAGAACACTCAAAGTCGATCAACTTAAGGGAGAAAGGGAGGTTTATTCAGCTTACAGTTCCATAGGGGAGGCAGTTTCTCATGGCAGAGACGGCATGGCTGGCTGGCCAAAGCTGGAGGAGGCTAAGTCACCGCAGACATCTTGGAAGCCAATACTTGTTTTGAGACATTTGAATGGCACATGTTCACACAGGCCATGATTTTACAAAATAGTGAACCAAGTGAGGAGGACTCTGAGTTAAATGTTGCAAGGGCACTTCGTTAGGATAAGTATCGTACAGAAGTTGCTATGTTGTAACTCTTTGTGTTCAGGAGGAAATCACACTTGTTTTACACCGTTTCCATGAAACATGTTCATGTATGTCGTTCCCTTCCAAAATAGTGAACCAAGGGAAGAGGACTCACAGTCCTATGTAGCATGTGCACTTCTTTGGAAAGTCATATGTAGCATGTGCACTTCTTTGGGAAGTCATATGTAGCATGTGCACTTCTTTGGGATAAGTATCCTACACAAATTTCTAGACTGTAAAACTTTGTATTCTGGAGCAAACAACATTTGTTTTGTGCTCATTCTACCAACTATGTTCAGGCTTGTAATGAGCTTGAAAATAGTGACCAAGCGAGGATGCCTCAAATTCACATGTTTCACTTTCTCTTCTCAGTGATAAGCATCCTGTAGATGTTCATACACTGTAACTTTTTATGTTCAGGAGAAGTTCACAGTGGTTTTGTGACGTTTTCATGGAATATGTTCATGCAGGCCTTGATTTTCCGAAATAGTGAACTAAGTGAGGAGGACTGAGAGTCAAATGTTGGAGGTGCACTTCTCAGGGATAAGTATCCTGCGGAAGACTCTATAGTGTTACACTTGTGTTTAGATGAAGATCATACTAGCTTTGCGACATTCGCATATAACATGTTCACGCAGGCCAGGATTTTCCAAAAGAGTGAACCAAGTGCGGAGGATTCAGAGTCAAATGTTGGAATTTCACTTCTGAGGGATAAGTATCCTAGAGAAGTTCCTATACTGTAACATTTGTGTTTAGGCGAAAATCATACTTGTTTTGTGACTTTCGAATGGCACATGTTCACACAGGCCATGATTTTACAAAATAGTGAACCAAGTGAGGAGGACTCTGAGTTAAATGTTCAAGTGCACATCTTTAGGAGAAGTATCGTACAGAATTTTCTATATTGTAACTCTTTGTGTTCAGGAGGAAATCACACTTGCTTGACGACGTTTCCATGAAACATGTTCATGCATGTCGTTCCCTTCCAAAATAGTGAACCAAGTGAAGAGGACTCACAGTCATATGTAGCATGTGCACTTCTTTGGGAAGTGTTACACTTTGTGTTCAGATGAAGATCATACTTGCTTTGTGACATTCGCATACAATATGTTCACCAGGACATGATTTTCCAAAAGAGTGAACCATGTTGGAGGATTCAGAGTCAAATGTTGGAATTTTACTTCTCAGGGATAAGTATCCTAGAGAAGTTCCTATACTGTAACCTTTGTGTTCAGGCGAAAATATACCTGTTTCGTGACATTTGAATGGCACATGTTCACACAGGCCATGATTTTACAAAATAGTGAACCAAGTGAGGAAGACTCTGGTTAAATGTTGAAAGTGCACTTCCTTAGGAGAAGTATCGTACAGAAGTTTCTATATTGTAACTGTTTGTGTTCAGGAAGAAATCACACTTGTTTTACGATGTTTCCATGAAGCATGTTCATGCATGTCGTTCCCTTCCAAAATAGTGAACCAAGTGAAGAGGACTCACAGTCATATGTAGCATGTGCACTTCTTTGGGATAAGTATCGTACACAGGTTTCTAGACTATAAAACTTTGTATTCTGGAGCAAACAACATTTGTTTTGTGCTGATTCTACCAACTATGTTCAGACATGTAATGAGCTTGAAAATAGTAACCAAGTGAGCACGTGTCAAATTCACATGTTTCAGTTTCTCTTCTCAGTGATAAGAATCCTGTAGATATTCATACATAGTAACTTTTAATGTTCAGGAGAAATTCACACTGGTTTTGTGACCGTTTTCATGGAATATGTTCACGCAGGCCTTGATTTTCCAAAATAGTGAACCAAGTGAGGAGGACTCTGAGTTAAATGTTGCAAGTGCATTTCTTTAGGATAAGTATCTTATAGAAGTTTCTATATTTTAACTCTTTGTGTTCAGGAGGAAATCTCACTTGTTTTACGACATTTCCATGAAACATGTTCATGCATGTCGTTCCTTTCCAAAATAGTGAACCAAGTGAATAGGACTCACAGTCATATGTAGCATGTGCACTTCTTTGGGTAGTCATATGTAGCATGTGCACTTCTTTGGGTAGTCATATGTAGCATGTGCACTTCTTTGGGATAAGTATCCTACACAGGTTTCTAGACTGTAAAACTTTGCATTCTGGAGAAAACAACATTTGTTTTGTGCTGATTCTACCAACTATGTTCAGGCTTGAAATGAGCTTGAAAATCCTGACCAAGCGAGTATGCCTCAAGTTCACATGTTTCACTTTCTCTTCTCAGTGATAAGAATCCTGTAGATGTTCATACGCTGTAACTTTTTATGTTCAGGAGAAATTCACACTGGTTTTGTGACCGTTTTCATGGAATATGTTCTCGCAGGCCTGGATTTCCCAAAATAGTGAACCAAGTGAGGAAGACTGAGAGTCAAATGTTGGAGGTGCACTACTTAGGGATAAGTATCCTGCAGAAGATTCTATAGTGTTACACTTTGTGTTCAGGATAAGATCATACTTGCTTTGCGACATTTGCACATGAAATGTTCACGCAGGCAATGATTTTCCAAAAGAGTGAACCAAGTCCGAGGATTCAGAATCAACTGTTGGAATTTCACCTCTTAGGGATAAGTATCCTAGAGAAGTTCCTATACTGTAACATTTGTGTTCAGGCGAAAATCATACTTGTTTTGTCACATTTGAATGGCACATGTTCACACAGGCCATGATTTTACAAAACAGTGAACCAAGTGAGGAGGACTCTGAGTTAAACGTTGCAAGTGCACTTCTTTAGGATAAGTATCGTACAGAAGTTTCTGTGTTGTAACTCTTTGTGTTCAGGAGGAAATCACACTTGTTTTACGACGTTTCCATGAAAAATGTTCATGCATGTCATTCCCTTCCAAAATAGTGAACCAAGTGAAGAGGACTCACAGTCATATGTAGCATGTGCACTTCTTTGGGAAATCATATGTAGCATGTGCACTTCTTTGGAATAAGTATCCTACACAGGTTGCTAGACTGTAAAACTTTGTATTCTGGAGAAAACAACATTTGTTTTGTGCTGATTCTACCAACTATTTTCAGGCTTGTAATAAGCTTGAAAATAGTGACCAAGCGAGGACGCCTCAAATTCACATGTTTCACTTTCTCTTCTCAGTGATAAGAATACTTTAGATGTTCATACGTTGTAACTTTTTATGTTCAGGAGAAATTCACACTGGTTTTGTGACCGTTTTCATGGAATATGTTCAAGCAGGCCTTGATTTCCCAAAACAGTGAACCAAGTGAGGAGGATTGAGAGTCAAATGTTGGAGGTGCACTACTTTGGGATAAGTATCCTGCAGAAGATTCTACAGTGTTACACTTTGTGTTCAGGATAAGATCATACTTGCTTTGCGACATTCACACATGAAATGTTCACGCAGGCCATGATTTTCCAAAAGAGTGAACCAAGTCGGAGGATTCAGAGTCAACTGTTGGAATTTCACTTCTGAGGGATAAGTATCCTAGAGAAGTTCCTATACTGTAATATTTGTGTTCAGGCGAAAATCATACTTGTTTTGTGACATTTGAATGGCACATGTTCACACAGGCCATGATTTTACAAAATAGTGAACCAAGTGAGGAGGACTGAGAGTCAAATGTTGGAGGTGCACTTCTCTGGGATAAGTATCATGCAGAAGATTCTATAGTGTTACTTTGTGTTCAGATGAAGATCATACTTGCTTTGCGACATTCGCATATAACATGTTCACGCAGGCCAGCATTTTCCAAAAGAGTGAACCAAGTGCGGAGGATTCAGAGTCAACTGTTGGAATTTCACCTCTTAGGGATAAGTATCCTAGAGAAGTTCCTATACTGTAACATTTGTGTTCAGGCGAAAACCATACTTGTTTTGTCACATTTGAATGGCACATGTTCACACAGGCCATGATTTTACAAAACAGTGAACCAAGTGAGGAGGACTCTGAGTTAAACGTTGCAAGTGCACGTCTTTAAGATAAGTATCGTACAGAAGTTTCTATGTTGTAACTCTTTGTGTTCAGGAGGAAATCACACTTGTTTTATGATGTTTCCATGAAACATGTTCATGCATGTCGTTCCCTTCCAAAATAGTGAACCAAGTGAAGAGGACTCACAGTCATATGTAGCATGTGCACTTCTTTGGGAAATCATATGTAGCATGTGCACGTCTTTGGGATAAGTATACTATACAGGTTGCTAGACTGTAAAACTTTGTATTCTGGAGAAAACAACATTTGTTTTCTGCTGATTCTACCAACTATGTTCAGGCTTGTAATGAGCTTGAAAATAGTGACCAAGCGAGGACGCGTAAAATTGACATGTTTCAATTTCTCTTCGCAGTGATAAGAATCCTATAGATGTTCATATGTTGTAACTTTTTATGTTCAAGAGAAATTCACACTGGTTTTGTGACCGGTTTCATGGAATATGTTCACGCAGGCCTTGATTTCCAAAACAGTGAACCAAGTGAGGAGGACTGAGAGTCAAATGTTGGAGGTGCACTTCTTAGGGATAAGTATCCTGCAGAAGATTCTACAGTGTTACACTTTGTGTTCAGATGAAGATCATACATGCTTTGCGACATTCGCATATAACATGTTCATGCAGGTCATGATTTTCCAAAAGAGTGAACCAAGTGTGGAGGATTCAGAGTCAACTTTTGAAATTTCACTGCCTAGGCAGAAGTATCCTAGAGAAGTTCCTATAGTGTAAAATTTGTGTTCAGGCGAAAATCATACTTGTTTTGTGAAATTTGAATGGCACATTTTCACAAAGGCCATGATTCTACAAAACAGTGAACCAAGTGAGGAGGACTGAGAGTCAAATGTTGGAGGTGCACTTCTTAGGGATAAGTATCCTGCAGAAGATTCTATAGTGTTACACTTTGTGTTCAGGAGAAGATCATACTTGCTTTGCGATATTCGCATATAACATGTTCACGCAGGCCAGGATTTTCCAAAAGAGTGAACCAAGTCGGAGGATTCAGAGTCAACTGTTGGATTTCACTCTTAGGATAAGTATCCTAGAGAAGTTCCTATACTGTAAGATTTGTGTTCAGGCGAAAATCATACTTGTTTTGTGACTTTTGAATGGCACATGTTCACACAGGCCATGATTTTACAAAATAGTGAACCAAGTGAGGAGGACTCTGAGTTAAATGTTGCAAGTGCACATATTTAGGAGATGTATCATACAGAAGTTTCTATATTGTAACTCTTTTTGTTCAGGAGGAAATCACACTTGTTTTACGACGTTTCCATGAAACATGTTCATGCATGTCATTTCCTTCCAAAATATTGAACCAAGTGAAGAGGACTCACAGTCATATGTAGCATGTGCACTTCTCTGGGAAGTCATATGTAGCATGTGCACTTCATTGGGATAAGTATCCTACACAGATTTCCAGACTGTAAACTTTGTATTCTGGAGAAAACAACATTTGTTTTGTGCTCATTCTACCAACTATGTTCAGGCTTGTAATGAGCTTGAAAATAGTGACCAAGTGAGGACGCCTCAAATTCACATGTTTCACTTTCTCTAAATCCTGTAGATGTTCATACATTGTAACTTTTTACGTTCAGGAGAAATTCACACTGGTTTTGTGACCGTTTTCATGGAATATGTTCACGCAGGCCTTGATTTTCCAAAATAGTGAACCAAGTGAGGAGAACTGAGAATCAAATGCTGGAGGTGCACTTCTCAGGGATAAGTGTCCTGCAGAAGATTCTATAGTGTTACACTTTGTGTTCAGGAGAAGATCATACTTGCTTTGCGACATTCTCATATAACATGTTCACGCAGGCCATGATTTTCCAAAAGAGTGAACTAAGTGCGGCGGATTCAGAGTCAACTGTTGGAATTTCACTTCTTAGGGATAAGTATCCTAGAGAAGTTTCTATACTGTAATATTTGTGTTCAGGAGGAAATCACACTTGTTTTACGACGTTTCCATGAAACATGTTCATGCATGTCCCTCTCTTCCAAAATAGTGAACCAAGTGAAGAGGACTCACAGTATGTAGCATGTGCAATTCTTTGGGAAGTCATATGTAGCATGTGCACTTCTTTGGGATAAGTATCCTACACAGGTTTCTAGTCTGTAAAATTTTGTATTCTGGAGAAAACAACATTTGTTTTGTGCTTATTCTACCAACTATGTTCATGCTTGTAATGAGTTTGAAAATAGTGACCAAGCGAGGAAGCCTCAAATTCACATGTTTCACCTTCTCTTCTCAGTGATAAGCATTCTGTAGATGTTCATACGCTGTAACTTTTTATGTTCAGGAGAAATTCACACTGGTGTTGTGACGTTTTCATGGAATATGTTCATGCAGGCCTTGATTATCCAAAACAGTGAACCAAGTGAGGAGGACTGAGAGTCAAATGTTGGAGGTGCACTTCTCAGAGATAAGTATCCTGGAGAAGATTCTACACAGTTACACTTTGTGTTCAGATGAAGATCATACTTGCTCTACAACATTCGCATATAACATGTTCACCAGGCCATGATTTTCCAAAAGAGTGAACCAAGTCGGAGGATTCAGAGTCAAATGTTGGAATTTCACTTCTTAGGGATAAGTATCCTAGAGAATTTCCTATACAGTAACATTTGTGTTCAGGCGAAAATATAACTGTTTTGTGACATTTGAATGGCACATGTTCACACAGGCCATGATTTTACAAAATAGTGAACCAAGTGAGGAGGACTCTGAGTTAAATGTTTCAAGTGCATTTCTGTAGGATAAGTATCGTACAGAAGTTTCTATATTGTAACTCTTTGTGTTCAGGAGGAAATCACACTTGTTTGACGATGTTTCCATGAAACATGTTCATGCATGTTGTTTCCTTCCAAAATTGTGAACCAAGTGAAGAGGACTCACAGTCATATGTAGCATGAGCACTTCTTTGGGAAGTCATATTTAGCATGTGCACTTCTTTGGGATAAGTATCCTGCAGAAGATTCTATAGTGTTACACTTTGTGTTCAGGAGAAGATCATACTTGCTTTGCGACATTCGCATACAACATGTTCACGCAGGCCATGATTTTCCAAAAGAGTGAACCAAGTGTGGAGGATTCAGAGTCAACTTTTGGAATTTCACTTCTTAGGGATAAGTATCCTAGAGAAGTTCCTATACTGTAACATTTGTATTCAGGCAAAAATCATACTTGTTTTTTGACTTTTGAATGGAATATGTTCACACAGGCCATGATTCTAAAAAATAGTGAACCAAGTGAGGAGGACTGAGAGTCAAATGTTGGAGGTGCACTTCTTAGGGATAAGTATCCTGCTGAAGATTCTATAGTGTTACACTTTGTGTTCAGGAGAAGATCATACTTGCTTTGCGACATTCGCATATAACATGTTCATGCAGGCCAGGATTTTCCAAAAGAGTGAACCAAGTCAGATGATTCAGAGTCAAATGTTGGAATTTCACTTCTTAGGGATATGTTCCTAGAGAAGTTCCTATACTGTAACATTTGTGTTCAGGCGAAAATCATACTTGTTTTGTGACTTTTTTTTTAATTTTTTTTATTATTATTTATTAAACTGCGCATATGCGTGTGTATGTGCGTGCGCGCAGTGTCTGTGTGTGTATGTCTGTGTATGTGTAGAACCACGGACGAATTCGCGAACCACCATGGGCGCCTCCACCTCCTTCTGCCCCCGGATTCACAGGCTCCGTCCTATCAGGACCAGAAGCACAGGCCGCCCCGCTTCCGCCTGGCGTCTATACGTGGGATCTTGGATCCGAACTCAGGACCTTCGCCTGCAAGGCGGAGGCTTAACCCCTGAGCCACCTCTCCAGCCCTTGTTTTGTGACTTTTGAATGGCACATGTTCACACAGGTCATGATTTTACAAAATAGTGAACCAAGTGAAGAGGACTCTGAGTTAAATGTTGCAAGTGCACATATTTAGGAGAAGTATCATACAGAAGTTTCTATGTTGTAACTCTCTGTGTTCAGGAGGAAATCACACTTGTTTTACGACGTTTCCATGAAACATGTTCATGCATGTCGTTCCCTTCCAAAATAGTGAACCAAGTGAAGAGGACTCACAGTCATATGTAGCATGTGCACTTCTTTGGGAAATCATAGGTAGCATGTGCAGTTCTTTGGGATAAGTATCCTATGCAGGTTTCTAGACTGTAAAACTTTGCATTCTGGAGAAAACAACATTTGTTTTGTGCTGATTTTACCAACTATTTTCAGGCTTGTAATGAGCTTGAAAATAGTGACCAAGGAAGGACGCCTCAAATTCACATGTTTCACTTTCTCTTCTCAGTGATAAGAATCCTGTAGATGTTCATACGTTCTAACTTTTTATGTTCAGGAGAAATTCACACTGGTTTTGTGACCGTTTTCATGGAATATGTTCACGCAGGCCTTTATTTACCAAAATAGTGAACCAAGTGAGGAGGACTGAGAGTCAAAAGTTGGAGGTGCACTTCTTAGGGATAAGTATCCTGCAGAAGGTTCTACAGTGTTACACTTTGTGCTCAGGATAAGATCATACTTGCTTTGCAACATTCACACGTGACATGTTAACGCAGGCCATGATTTTCCAAAAGAGTAATCCAACTCGGAGGATTCAGAGTCAACTGTTGGTATTTCACTTCTGAGGGATAAGTATCGTAGAGAAGTTCCTATACTGTAACATTTGTGTTCAGGGGAAAATCATACTTGTTTTGTGACTTTTGAATGGCACATGTTCACACAGGCCATGATTTTACAAAATAGTGAACCAAGTGAGGAGGACTCTGAGTTAAATGTTGCAAGTGCACATCTTTAGGAGAAGTATCCTACAGAAGTTTCTATGTTGTAACTCTTTGTGTTCAGAAGGAAATCACACTTGTTTTACGACGTTTCCATGAAACATGTTCATGCATGTCGTTCCCTTCCAAAATAGTGAACCAAGTGAAGAGGACTCACAGTCATATGTAGCATGTGCAATTCTTGGGAACTCATATGTAGCATGTGCACTTCTTAGAGATAAGTATCCGACACAGGTTTCTAGACTGTAAAACTTTGTATTCTGGAGAAGACAACATTTGTTTTGTGCTGATTCTACCAACTATGTTCAGGCTTGTAATGAGCTTGAAAATAGTCACCAAGCGAGGACGCCTCAAATTCACATGTTTCACTTTCTCTTCTCAGTGATAAGAATCCTGTAGATGTTCATACGTTGTAACTTTTTATGTTCAGGAGATATTCACACTGGTTTTGTGACCGTTTTCATGGAATATGTTCACGCAGGCCTTGATTCCCCAAATCGTGAACCAAGTGAGGAGGACTGAGAGTCAATTGTTGGAGGTGCACTTCTTAGGGATAAGTATCCTGCAGAAGATTCTACAGTGTTACACTTTGTGTTCAGGTGATGATCATACTTGCTTTGAGACATTCACACATAACATGTTCACGCCGGCCATGATTTTCCAAAATAGTGAACCAAGTCCGAGGATTCAGAGTCAACTGTTGGAATTTCACCTCTTAGGGATAAGTATCCTAGAGAAGTTCCTATACTGTAACATTTGTGTTCAGGCGAAAATCATACTTGTTTGTGACTTTTGAATGGCGCATGTTCACACAGGCCAAGATTTTACAAAATAGTGAACCAAGGGAGGAGGACTCTGAGTTAAATGTTGCAAGTGCAGTTCTTTAGGATAAGTATCGTACAGAAGTTTCTATATTGTAACTCTTGTGTTCAGGAGGAAATCACACTTGTTTTACGACTTTTCCATGAAACATGTTCATGCATGTCGTTCCCTTCCAAAATAGTGAACCAAGTGAAGAGGACTCACAGTCGTATGTAGCATGTGCACTTCTTTGGGATAAGTATCCTACACAGGTTTCTAGATTGAAAAACATTGTATTCTGGAGCAAACAACATTTGTTTTGTGCTGACTCTACCAACTATGTTCAGGCTTGTAATGAGCTTGAAAATAGTGACCAAGCAAGGACGCCTTAAAATCACATTTTTCACTTTCTCTTTTCAGTGATAAGAATCCTGTAGATGTTCGTACGTTGAAACCTTTTTTGTTCAAGAGAAATTCACACTGGTTTTGTGACTGTTTTCATGGAATATGTTCACGCAGGCCTTGATTTCCCAAAAGAGGTGAACAACGTGGAGGGACTGAGAGTCAAATGTTGGAGGTGCACTTCTCAGGGATAAGTATCCTGCAGAAGATTCTATAGTGTTACACTTTGTGTTCAGGAGAAGATCATACTTGCTTTGCGACTATCGCATATGACAGTTCACGCAGGCCATGAGTTTCCACAAGAGTGAAGCAAGTCAGATGATTCAGAGTCAAATGTAGGAATTTCACTTCTTAGGCATAAGTATCCTAGAGAAGTTCCTATACTGTAACATTTGTGTTCAGGCGAAAATACAACTGTTTTGTGACCTTTGAATGGCACATGTTCACACAGGCCATGATTTTACAAAACAGTGAACCAAGTGAGGTGGACTCTGGTTAAATGTTGAAAGTGCACTTCTTTAGGAGAAGTATTGTACAGAAGTTTCTATATTGTAACTCTGTGTGTTCAGAAGGAAATCACACTTGTTTTACGACGTTTCCATGAAACATATTCATGCATGTGTTCCCTTCCAAAATGGTGAACCAAGTGAAGAGGACCACAGTCATATGTAGCATGTGCACTTCTTTGGGAAATCATATATAGCATGTGGCACTTCTTTGGGATAAGTATCCTATGCAGGTTTCTAGACTGTAAACTTTGCATTCTTGAGAAACAATATTTGTTTTGTGCTGATTCTACCAACAATTTTCAGGCTTGTAATGAGCTGAAAATAGTGACCAGCAAGGAGCCCTCAAATTCACATGTTCACTTTCTGTTCTCAGTGATAAGAATCCTGTAGATGTTCATACGTTGTAAACTATTTATGTTCAGGAGAAATCACACTGGTTTGTGACCGTTTCATGGAATATGTCACGCAGGCCTTGATTTACCAAAATAGTGAACCAAGTGAGGAGGACTGAGAGTCAATATTGGAGGTGCACGACTTAGGATAAGTATCCTGCAGAAGATTCTACAGTGTTACACTTTGTGTTCAGATGAAGATCATACTTGCTTTGCGACATTCACACATGAAATGTTCATGCAGGCCATGATTTTCCAAAAGAGTGAACCAAGTCGGAGGTTTCAGAGCCAACTGTTGGAATTTCACTTCTGTGGGATAAGTATCCTAGAGAATTTCCTATAGTCTAACATTTGTGTTCAGGCGAAAATCATACTTGTTTTGTGACTTTTGAATGGCACATGTTCACACAGGCCATGATTTTACAAAATAGTGATCCAAGTGAGGAGGACTCTGAGTTAAATGTTGGAAGTGCACATATTTAGGAGAAGTGTCATACAGAAGTTTCTATGTTATAACTATTTGTGTTCAGGAGGAAATCACCTTGTTTTGCGACGTTTCCATGAAACATGTTCATGCATGTCGTTCCCTTTCAAAATAGTGAACTAAGGGAAGAGGACTCACAGTCATATGTAGCATGTGCACTTCTTTGGGATAAGTATCCTACACAGGTTTCTAGATTGAAAAACATTGTATTCTGGAGCAAACAACATTTGTTTTGTGCTGACTCTACCAACTATGTTCAGGCTTGTAATGAGCTTGAAAATAGTGACCAAGCGAGGACGCGTAAAATTCACTTGTTTCAATTTCTCTTTTCAGTGATAAGAATCCTGTAGATGTTCGTACGTTGAAACCTTTTTTGTTCAAGAGAAATTCACACTGGTTTTGTGACCGTTTTTCATGGATATGTTCACGCAGGCCTTGATTTACCAAAATAGTGACCAAGTGAGGAGGACTGAGAGTCAAATATGAGGTGCACGACTTAGGGATAAGTACTCCTGCAGAAGATTCTACAGTGTTACACTTTGTGTTCAGGATAAGATCTACTTGCTTTGCGAATTCACAACTGAATGTTCATGCAGGCCATGATTTTCCAAAAGAGTGAACCAAGTCGGAGGTTTCAGAGCCAACTGTTGGAATTTCACTTCTGTGGGATAAGTCCTAGAGAATTTCCTATAGTCTAACATTTGTGTTCAGGCGAAAATCATACTTGTTTTGTGACTTTTGAATGGCACATGTTTACACAGGCCATGATTTTACAAAATAGTGATCCAAGTGAGGAGGACTCTGAGTTAAATGTTGGAAGTGCACATATTTAGGAGAAGTGTCATACAGAAGTTTCTATGTTATAACTATTTGTGTTCAGGAGGAAATCACACTTGTTTTGCGACATTTCCATGAAACATGTTCATGCATGTCGTTCCCTTTCAAAATAGTGAACTAAGGGAAGAGGACTCACAGTCTATGTAGCATGTGCACTTCTTTGGGAGTATCCTACATAGGTTTCTAGACTGTAAAACTTTGCATTCTGCAGAAAAAACATTTGTTTTGTCCTCATTCTACTAACTATGTTCAGGCTTGAAATGAGCTTGAAAATAGAGATCAGGCGAGTACGCCCAGTCACAGTTTCACTTTCTCTTCTCAGTGATAAGAATCCTGTAGATGTTCATACGTTGAAACTTTTATGTTCAAGAGAAATTCACACTGGTTTTCTGACCGGTTTCATGGAAATGTTCATGCAGGCCTTGATTTTCCAAAATAGTGAACCACTTGAGGAGGACTGAGAGTCAAATGTTGGAGGTGTACTTCTCAGGGATAAGTATCCTGTAGAAGATTCTATAGTGTTACACTTTGTGTTCAGTAGAAGATCATACTTGCTTTGCAACATTTGCATATAACATGTTCACGCAGGCCATGATTTTCCAAAAGAGTGAACCAAGTGTGTAGGATTCAGAGTCAACTTTTGGAATTTCACTTCTTAGGGATAAGTATCCTAGAGAAGTTCCTATACTGTAACGTTTGTGTTCAGGCGAAAATCATACGTCTTTTGTGACATTTGAATGGCACATGTTCACACAGGCCATGATTCTACAAAATAGTGAATCAAGTGAGGAGGACTGAGAGTCAAATGTTGGAGGTGCACTCCTTAGGGATAAGTATCCTGCACAAGATTCTATAGTGTTACACTTTGTGTTCAGGAGAAGATCACACTTGCTTTGCGATATTCGCATATAAATGTNCTTCGAAAACAGTGAACCAAGTGAAGAGGAGTCACAGTCATATGTAGCATGTGCACTTCTTTGGGAAGTCATGTGCAGCATGTGCACTTCTTTCGGATAAGTATCCTACACAGGTTTCTAGTCTGTAAAACTTTGTATTTGTTTTGTGCTGATTCTACCAACTATATACATGCTTGTAATGAGCTGGAAAATAGTGACCAAGTGAGGACGTCCAATTCACATGTTTCACTTTCTCTTCTCAGTGATAAGAATCCTGTAGTGTTCATACGTTGTAACTTTTATGTTCCGGAGAAATTCACACTGGTTTTGTGACGTTTTCATGGAATATGTTCACGCAGGCCTTGATTTTCCAAAACAGTGAACCAAGTGAGGAGGACTGAGAGCAGATGTTGGAGGTGCACTTCTCAGGGATAAGTATCCTACAGAAGATTCTGTAGTGTTACGCTTTGTGTTCAGGAGAAGATCATCCTCGTTTTGCGACATTCGCACATAACATGTTCACGCAGGCCATGATTTTCCAAAAGAGTGAACCAAGTGCGGAGGATTCAGAGTCAAATGTTGGCATTTCACTTCTTAGGGATAAGTATCCTAGAGAAGTTCCTAAACTGTAACTTTGTGTTCAGGCGAAAATCATACTTTTTCTGACATTGGAATGGCACATGTTCACACAGGCCATGATTTCACAAAAGAGAACCAAGTGTGGAGGACTCAGAGTTAAATGTTGCAAGTGCGCTTCTTTAGAGTATATCGTACAGAAGTTTCTATATTGTAACTCTTGTGTTCAGGAGGAAATCACACTTGTTTTACGCCGTTTCCATGAAACATGTTCATGCTTGTCGTTCCCTTCGAAAACAGTGAACCAAGTGAAGAGGACTCACAGTCATATGTAGCATGTGCACTTCTTTGGGAAGTCATGTGCAGCATGTGCACTTCTTTCGGATAAGTATCCTACACAGGTTTCTAGACTGTAACACTTTGTTTTCTGGAGAAAACAACATTTGTTTTGTGCTGATTCTACCAACTATGTTCAGGCTTGTAATGAGCTTGAAAATAGTGAACAAGTGAGGACGCGTCCAATTCACATGTTTCACCTTTTCTTCTCAGTGATAAGAATCCTGTAGATGTTCATACGTTGTAACTTTTTATGTTCCGGAGAAATTCACAGTGGTTTTGTCACGTTTTCATGGAATAAGTTTACGCAGGCCTTGATTTTCTAAAACAGTGAACCACGTGAGGAGGACTGAGATTGAAATAGTTGGAGGTGCTCTTCTCATTTTCTAAAACAGTGAACCACGGAAGGAGGACTGAGATTGAAATAGTTGGAGGTGCTCTTCTCAGGGATAAGTATCCTACAGAAGATTCTGTAGTGTTACGCTTTGTGTTCTGGTGAAGATCATCCTCGTTTTGCGACATTCGCACATAACATGTTCACGCATGCCATGATTTTCCAAGAGTGAACCAAGTGCTGAGTATTCAGAGTCAAATGTTGGCATTTCACTTCTTAGGGATAAATATCCTAGAGAAGTTCCTAACTACTGTAACTTTTGTGTTCGCAGGCGAAAACATACATGGTTTTTTCTGACATTGGAATGGCACTGTTCACAAAGCAATGATTCACAAAAATTAGAGAAGAACCAAGATGCGGAGGACTCAGAGTTAAATGTTGCAAGTGCACTTCTTTAGGAGAAGTATCGTACAGAAGTTTCTATATTGTAACTCTGTGTGTTCAGGAGGAAATCACACTTGTTTTGCGACGTTTCCATGAAATATGTTCATGCTTCTCGTTCCCTTCAAAAACAGTGAACCAAGTGAAGAGCACTCACAGTCATATGTAGCTTGTGCACTTCTTTGGGAAGTCATGTGCAGCATGTGCACTTCTTTCGGAAAAGTATCCTACACAGGTTTCTAGATTGTAACACTTTGTTTTCTGGAAGAAAACAACATTTGTTTTGTGCTGATTCTACCATGTTCAGGCTTGTAATGAGCTTGAAAATTGTAACCACGTGAGGACGCGTCCAATTCACATGTGTCACTTTCTCTTGTCAGTGATAAGAATCCTGTAGATGTTCATAGGTTGTAACTTTTTATATTCCTGAGAAATTCACACTGGTTTTGTGACGTTTTCATGGAATATGTAAACACAGGCCTTGATATTCCAAAAGAGTGAATCAAGTGAGAAGGACTGAGTACAAATGTTGGAGGTGCATTTCTCAGGGATAAGTATCCTACAGAATATTCTGTAGTGTTACGCTTTGTGTTCAGGAGAAGATCATCCTCGTTTTGCGACATTCGCACATAACATGTTCACGCAGGCCATGATTTTCCACGCGTGAACCAAGTGCGGAGTATTCAGAGTCAAATGTTGGCTTTTCACTTCTTAGGGATAAGTATTCTAGAGATGTTCCTAAACTGTAACTTTTGTGTTCAGGCGAAAACCATTCTTGTTTTCTGACATTGGAATGGCACATGTTCACACAGGCCATGATTTCACACAATAAAGAACCAAGTGCTAAGGACTCAGAGTTAAATGTTGCACGTGCGCTTCTTTAGGAGAAGTATCGTACAGAAGTTTCTATATTGTAACTCTGTGTGTTCAGGAGGAAATCACACTTGTTTTACGACGTTTCCATGAAATATGTTCTTGCTTGTCGTTCCCTTCAAAAACAGTGAACCAAGTGAAGAGGACTCACAGTCATATGTAGCATGTGCACTTCTTTGGGAAGTCATGTGCAGCATGTGCACCTCTTTCGGATAAGTATCCTACACAGGTTTCTAGACTGTAACACTTTGTATTCTGGTTTTGTGCTGATTCTACCAACTATGTTCAGGCTTGTAATGAGCTTGGAAATAGTGACCAAGTGAGGACATGTCCAATTCACATGTTTCACTTTCTCTTCTCAGTGATAAGAATCCTGTAGTTGTTCATACGTTGTAACTTTTTATGTTCCGGAGAAATTCACACTGGTTTTGAGACGTTTTCAAGGAATATGTTCACGCAGGCCTTGATTTTCCAAAACAGTGAACCAAGTGAGGAGGACTGAGAGTCAGATGTTGGAGGTGCACTTCTCAGGGATAAGTATCCTACAGAAGATTCTATAGTGTTACGCTTTGTGTTCAGGAGAAGATCATCCTCGTTTTGCGACATTCGCACATAACATGTTTACGCAGGCCATGATTTTCCAAAAGAGTGAACCAAGTGCGGAGGATTCAGAGTCAAATGTTGGCATTTCACTTCTTAGGGATAAGTATTCTAGAGATGTTCCTAAACTGTAACTTTTGTGTTCAGGCGAAAACCATTCTTGTTTTCTGACATTGGAATGGCACATGTTCACACAGGCCATGATTTCACAAAATAGAGAACCAAGTGCGGAGGACTCAGAGTTAAATGTTGCAAGTGCGCTTCTTTAGGAGTATTATCGTACAGAAGGTTCTATATTGTAACTCTTTGTGTTCAGGAGGAAATCACAATTGTTTTACGCCGTTTCCATGAAACATGTTCATGCTTGTCGTTCCCTTCGAAAACAGTGAACCAAGTGAAGAGCACTCACAGTCATATGTAGAATGTACACTTCTTTGGGAAGTCATGTGCAGCATGTGCAGTTCTTTCGGATAAGTATCCTACACAGGTTTCTAGACTGTAACACTTTGTTTTCTGGAGAAAACAACGTTTGTTTTGTGCTGATTCTACCAACTATGTTCAGGCTTGTAATGAGCTTGAAAATAGTGACCAAGTGAGGACGCGTCCAATTCACATGTTTCACTTTTTCTTCTCAGTGATAAGAATCCTGTAGATGTTCATACGTTGTAACTTTTTATGTTCCGGAGAAATTCACAGTGGTTTTGTCACGTTTTCATGGAATAAGTTTACGCAGGCCTTGATTTTCTAAAACTGTGAACCACGTGAGGAAGACTGAGATTGAAATAGTTGGAGGTGCTCTTCTCATTTTCTAAAACAGTGAACCACGTGAGGAGGACTGAGATTGAAATAGTTGGAGGTGCTCTTCTCAGGGATAAGTATCCTGCAGAAGATTCTGTAGTGTTACGCTTTGTGTTCAGGTGAAGATCATCCTCGTTTTCGGACATTCGCACATAACATGTACACGCATGCCATGATTTTCCAAGAGTGAACCAAGTGCTGAGTATTCAGAGTCAAATGTTGGCATTTCACTTCTTAGTGATAAGTATCCTAGAGAAGTTCCTAAACTGTAACTTTTGTGTTCAGGCGAAAACCATACATGTTTTGTGACATTTGAATGGCACATGTTCACACAGGCCATGATTTCACAAAATAGAGAACCAAGTGCGGAGGACTCAGAGTTAAATGTTGCAAGTGCGCTTCTTTAGGAGAAGTATCGTACAGAAGTTTCTATATTGTAACTGTGTGTGTTCAGGAGGAAATCACACTTGTTTTGCGACGTTTCCATGAAATATGTTCATGCTTCTCGTTCCCTTCGAAAACAGTGAACCAAGTGAAGAGACCTCACAGTTATATGTAGCTTGTGCACTTCTTTGGGAAGTCATGTGTAGCATGTGCACTTCTTTTGGAAAAGTATCCTACACAGATTTCTAGACTGGAAAACTTTGTATTCTGGAGAAAACAACATTAGTTTTGTGCTGATTCTACCAACTACGTTCAGGCTTGTAATGAGCTTGAAAAAAGTGACAAGTGAGAACGCGTCAAATTCACATGTTTCACTTTCTCTTCTCAGTGATAAGAATCCTGTAGATGTTCATACGTTGTAACTTTTTATGTTCCGGAGAAATTCACACTGCTTTTGTGACGTGTTCATGGAATATGGTCACGCAGGCCTTGATTTTCCAAAAGAGTGAACCACATGAGGAGGACTGAGAGTCAAATGTTGGAGGTGCACTTCTCAGGGATAAGTATCCTACAGAATATTCTGTAGTGTTACGCTTTGTGTTCAGGCGAAGATCATCCTCGTTTTACGATATTCGCACATAACATGTTCACATAGGCAATGATTTTCCAAATGAGTGAACCAAGTGTGGAGGATTCAGAGTCAAATGTTGGCATTTCACTTCTTAGGGATAAGTATCCTAGAGAAGTTCCTAAACTGTAACTTTTGTGTTCGGGCGAAAATCATACTTTTTTTCTGACATTGGAATGGCACATGTTCACACAGGCCATGATTTCACAAAAAAGAGAACCAATGGTTGGGACTCAGAGTTAAATGTTGCAAGTGCGCTTCCTTAGGAGAAATATCGTACAGAAGGTTGTATATTGTAACTCTTTGTGTTCAGGAGGAAATCACACTAGTTTTACGACGTTTCAATGAAACATGTTCATGCATGTTGTTCACTTCGAAAACAGTGAACCAAGTGAAGAGGACTCACAGTCATATGTAGCATGTGCACTTCTTTGGGAAGTCATGTGCAGCATGTGCAGTTCTTTCGGATAAGTATCCTACACAGGTTTCTAGACTGTAACTCTTTGTATTCTGGAGAAAACAACATTTGTTTTGTGTTGATTCTACCAACGGTATTCAGGCTTGTAATGAGCTTGAAAATAGTGACCACGTCAGGACGCGTCAAATTCACATGTTTCACTTTGTCTTCTCAATGATAAGAATCCTGTAGATGTTCATACGTTGTACCTTTTTATGTTCCGGCGAAATTCACACTGGTTTTGTGACGTTTTCATGGAATATGTTCACGCAGGCCTTCATTTTCCAAAATAGTGAACCAAGTGAGGAGGACTGAGAGTCAAATGTTGGAGGTGCACATCTCAGGGATAAGTATCCTTCAGAAGATTCTATAGTGTTACGCTTTGTGTTCCAGAGAAGATCATACTTGTTTTGCGACATTCGCTTGTAACATTTTCAAGCAGGCCATGATTTCCAAAGAGTGAAGCAAGGGCGGAGGATTCAGAGTCAAATGTTCCAATTTCACTTCTTAGTGATAAGTATCCTAGAGAAGTTCCTATACTGTAACAATTGTGTTCAGGCGAAAATCAAACTTGTTTTGTGACATTTGAATGGCACATGTTTACACAGGCCATGATTTTACAAAATAGTGAACCAAGTGAGGAGGACTCTGAGTTAAATGTGGCAAATGCACTTCTTTTGGAGAAGTATCGTACAGAAGTTTCTATATTGTAACTCTTTGTGTTCAGGAGGAAATCACACTTCGTTTACGACGTTTCCATGAAACATGTTCATGCATGTTGTTCCCTTCCAAAATAGTGAGCCAAGTGAAAAGGACTCACAGTCATATATGTAACATGTGCACTTCTTTGGGAAGTCATATGTAGCATGTGCACATTTTTGGGATAAGTTTTCTGCACAGTTTTCTAGACTGTAAAACTTTGTATTCTGGAGAAAACAACATTTGTGTTGTGCTGATTCTATCAAAGATGTTCAGGCTTGTAATGAAAATAGTGACCACGTGAGGGCGCGTCAAATTCACATGTTTCACTTTCTCTTCTCCGTGATAAGAATCCTGTAGATGTTTATAGGTTGTAACTTTTTATGTTCAGGAGAATTTCACACTGGTTTTGTGACGTTTTCATGGAATATGTTCACGCAGGCCTTGATTTTCCAAAACAGTGAACAAAGTGAGGAGGACTGAGATTGAAATAGTTGGAGGTGCACTTCTCAGGGATAAGTATCCTACAGAAGATTCTGTAGTGTTTTGCTGTGTGTTCAGGTGAAGATCATAATTGTTTTGCGACATTCGCACATAACATGTTCACGCAGGCCATGATTTTCCAAAAGAGTGAACCAAGTGCGGAAGATTCAGAGTCAAATGTTGGAATTTCACTTCTTAGTGATAAGGATCCTAGAGAAGTTCCTATTCTGTAACAATTGTGTTCAGTCGAAAATCATACTTGTTTTGGGACATTTGAATGGCACATGTTCACTCAGGCCATGATTTTATAAAATAGTGAACTAAGGGAGGAGGACTCTGAGTTAAATGTGGCAAATGCACTTCTTTAGGAGAAGTATCGTACAGAAGTTTCTATATTGTAACTCTTGGTGTTCAGGAGGAAATCACACTTGGTTTACGACGTTTCCATGAAACATGTTCATGCATGTCGTTCCTTTCCAAAATAGTGAACCAAGTGAAGAGGACTCACAGTCATATATGTAACATGTGGCCTTCTTTGGGAGAAGTATCCTACACAGGTTTCTAGACTGTAAAACTTTGTATTCTGGAGAAAACAACATTTGTTTTGTGCTGATTCTACCAACGATATTCAGGCTTGTAATGAGCTTGAAAATAGTGACCACGTCAGGACGCGTCAAATTCACATGTTTCACTTTCTCTTCTCAGTGATAAGAATCCTGTAGATACTCATAAGTTGTAACTTTTTATATTCCGGAGAAATGCACACTGCTTTTGTGACGTTTTCATTGAATATGTTCACGCAGGCCTTGATTTTCCAAAAGAATGAACCAAGTGAGGAGGACTGAGAGTCAAATGTTGGAGGTGCACATCTCAGTGATAAGTATCCTACAGAAGATTCTATAGTGTTACACTTTGTGTTCAGGAGAAGATCATATTTGTTTTGCGACATTCGCATATAACATGTTCAAGCAGGCCATGATTTTCAAAAAGAATGAACCAAGTGAGGAGGATTCAGAGTCAAATGTTCCAATTTCACTTCTTAGTGATAAGGATCCTAGAGAAATTCCTATACTCTAACAATTGTGTTCAGGCGAAAATCATATTTGTTTTGTGACATTTGAATGGCACATGTTCACACAGGCCATGATTTTACAAAATAGTGAACCAAGTGAGGAGGACTCTGAGTTAAATGTGGCAAATGCACTTCTTTAGGAGAATTATCGTACAGAAGTTTCTATATTGTAACTCTTTGTGTTCAGGAGGAAATCACACTTGGTTTACGACGTTTCCATGAAAAATGTTCATGCTTGTCGTTCCCTTCGAAAACAGTGAACCAAGGGAAGAGGACTCACAGCCATATGTAGCATGTGCACTTCTTTGGGAAGTCAAGTGCAGCATGTGCACTTCTTTCAGATAAGTATCCTACACAGGTTTCTAGACTGTAACACTTTGTATTCTGGAGAAAAAAACATTTGTTATGGGCTGATTCTACCAACTATGTTCAGGCTTGTAATGAGCTTGAAAATAGTGACCAAGTGAGGACGTGTCAAATTCACATGTTTCACTTTCTCTTCTCAGTGAAAAGAATCCTGTAGATGTTCACACGTTGTACATTTTTACGTTCTGGAGAAATTCACACTGCTTTTGTGACGTTTTCATGGAATATGTTCACGCAGGCTTTGATTTTCCAAAATAGTGAACCAAGTGCAGAAAAACTGAAAGTCAAATGTTGGAGGTGCACTTCTCAGGGATAAGTATCCTACAGAAGATTCTGTAGTGTTACACTTTGTGTTCAGGAGAAGATCACCCTCGTTTTGCGACATTCGCACATATCTTGTTCACGCAGGCCATGATTTTCCAATAGCGTGAACCAAGTGCGGAGGATTCAGAATCAAATGTTGGCATTTCAGTTCTTAGGGATACGTATCCTACAGAAGTTCCTAAACTGTGACTTTTGTGTTCAGGCGAAAATCATACTTGTTTTCTGACATTGAAATGGCACATGTTCACACAGGCCATGATTTCACAAAATAGAGAACCAAGTGCGGAGGACTCAGAGTTAAATGTTGCAAGTGCGCTTCTTTAGGAGAAGTATCGTACGCAAGTTTCTATATTGTAACTCTTTGTGTTCAGGAGGAAAACACACTTGTTTTACGACGTTTCCATGAAACATGTTCATGCATGTCGTTCCCTTCGAAAACAGTGAACCAAGTGATGGGGACTCACAGTCATATGTAGCATGTGGACTTCTTTGGGAAGTCATGTGAAGCATGTGCACTTCTTTCGGATAAGTATCCTACACAGGTTTCTAGACTGTAAAACTTTGTATTCTGGAGAAAACAACATTTGTTTTGTGCTGATTCTACCAACGATATTCAGGCTTGTAATGAGCTTGAAAATAGTGACCACGTCAGGACGCGTCAAATTCACATGTTTCACTTTGTCTTCTCAATGATAAGATTCCTGTGGATGTTCATACGTTGTACCTTTTTATGTTCCGGCGAAATTCACACTGGTTTTGTGACGTTTTCATGGAATATGTTCACGCAGGCCTTCATTTTCCAAAATAGTCAACCAAGTGAGGAGGACTGAGAGTCAAATGTTGGAGGTGCACATCTCAGGGATAAGTATCCTTCAGAAGATTCTATAGTGTTACGCTTTGTGTTCAGGAGAATTCATACTTGTTTTGCGACATTCGCTTGTAACATTTTCAAGCTGGCCATGATTTTCCAAAAGAGTGAACCAAGGGCGGAGGATTCAGAGTCAAATGTTCCAATTCCACTTCTTATTGATAAGTATCCTAGAGAAGTTCCTATACTGTAACAATTGTGTTCAGGCGAAAATCAAACTTGTTTTGTGACATTTGAATGGCACATGTTCACACAGGCCATGATTTTACAAAATAGTGAACCAAGTGAGGAGGACTCTGAGTTAAATGTGGCAAATGCACTTCTTTAGGAGAAGTATCGTACAGAAGTTTCTATATTGTAACTCTTTGTGTTCAGGAGGAAATCACACTTGGTTTACGACGTTTCCATGAAATATGTTCATGCATGTTGTTCCCTTCCAAAATAGTGAGCCAAGTGAAAAGGACTCACAGTCATATATGTAACATGTGCACTTTTTTGGGAAGTCATATGTAGCATGTCCACATTTTTGGGATAAGTTTTCTGCACAGGTTTCTAGACTGTAAAACTTTGTATTCTGGAGAAAACAACATTTGTGTTGTGCTGATTCTATCAAAGATGTTCAGGCTTGTAATGAAAATAGTGACCACGTGAGGGCGCGTCAAATTCACATGTTTCACTTTCTCTTCTCCGTGATAAGAATCCTGTAGATGTTTATAGGTTGTAACTTTTTATGTTCAGGAGAAATTCACACTGGTTTTGTGACGTTTTCATGGAATATGTTTACGCAGGCCTTGATTTTCCAAAATAGTGAACCAAGTGAGGAGGACTGAGATTCAACTTGTTGGAGGTGAACTTCTCAGGGATAAGTATCCTACAGAAGATTCTGCAGTGTTTCGCTGTGTGTTCAGGTGAAGATCATAATTGTTTTGCGACATTCGCACATAACATGTTCACGCAGGCCATGATTTTCCAAAAGAGTGAACCAAGTGCGGAGAATTCATAGTCAAATGTTGGAATTTCACTTCTTAGTGATAAGGATCCTAGAGAAGTTCCTATTCTGTAAGAATTGTGTTCAGGCGAAAATCATACTTGTTTTGGGACATTTGAATGGCACATGTTCACTCAGGCCATGATTTTACAAAATAGTGAACCAAGGGAGGAGGACTCTGAGTTAAATGTGGCAAATGCACTTCTTTAGGAGAAGTATCGTACAGAAGTTTCTATATTGTAACTCTTTGTGTTCAGGAGGAAATCACACTTGGTTTACGATGTTTCCATGAAACATATTCATGCATGTCGTTCCTTTCCAAAATAGTGAACCAAGTGAAGAGGACTCACAGTCATATATGTAGCATGTGGCCTTCTTTGGGAGAAGTATCCTACACAGCATGTGCACTTCTTTGGGATAAGTATCCTACACAGGTTTCTAGACTGTAAAACTTTGTATTCTGGAGAAAACAACATTTGTTTTGTGCTGATTCTATCAAAGATATTCAGGCTTGTAATGAGCTTGAAAATAGTGACCACGTCAGGACGCATCAAATTCACATGTTTCACTTTGTCTTCTCAATGATAAGAATCCTGTAGATGTTCATACATTGTACCTTTTTATGTTCCGGAGAAATGCACACTGGTTTTTGGACTTTTTCATGGAATATGTTCACGCAGGCCTTGATTTTCCAAAACAGTCAACCAAGTGAAGAGGACTGAGAGTCAAATGTTGGAGGTGCACTTCTCAGGGATAAGTATCCTACAGAAGATTCTATAGTGTTACACTTTGTGTTCAGGAGAAGATCATACTTGTTTTGCGAGATTCGCATATAACATGTTCAAGCAGGCCATGATTTTCAAAAAGAATGAAACAAGTGCGGAGGATTCAGAGTGAAATGTTCCAATTTCACTTCTTAGTGATAAGGATCCTAGAGAAGTTCCTATACTGTAACTATTGTGTTCAGGCGAAAATCATACTTGTTTTGTGACGTTTGAATGGGACATGTTCACACAGGCCATGATTTTACAAAATAGTGAACCAAGTGAGGAGGACTCTGAGTTAAATGTGGCAAATGCACTTCTTTAGGAGAAGTATCGAACAGAAGTTTCTATATTGTAAGTCTTTGTTTTCAGGAGGAAATCACACTTGGTTTACGACGTTTCCATGAAATATGTTCATGCATGTCGTTCCCTTCCAAAATAGTGAACCAAGTGAAAAGGACTCACAGTCATATATGTAACATGTGCACTTCTTTGGGAAGTCATATGTAGCATGTGCACATTTTTGGGATAAGTTTTCTGCACAGGTTTCTAGACTGTAAAACTTTGTATTCTGGAGAAAACAACATTTGTGTTGTGCTGATTCTATCAAAGATGTTCAGGCTTGTAATGAAAATAGTGACCACGTGAGGGCGCGTCATATTCACGTTTCACTTTCTCTTCCCCGTGATAAGAATCCTTTAGATGTTCATAGGTTGTAACTTATTATGTTCCGTTGAAATTCACACTGGTTTTGTGACGTTTTCATGGAATATGTTCACGCAGGCTTTGATTTTCCAAAAGAGTCATCCAAGTGAAGAGGACTGAGAGTCAAATGTTGGAGGTGCACTTCTCAGGGATAAGTATCCTACAGAAGATTCTATAGTTTTACACTTTGTGTTCAGGAGAAGATCATACTTGTTTTGCGACATTCACATATAACATGTTCAAGCAGGCCATGATTTTCCAAAAGAATGAACCAAGTGCTGAGGATTCAGAGTCAAATGTTCCAATTTCACTTCTTAATGATAAGGATCCTAGAGAAGTTCCTGTACTGTAACAATTGTGTTCAGGCGAAAATCATACTTGTTTTGGGACATTTGAATGGCACATATTCACTCAGGCCATGATTTTACAAAATTGTGAACCAAGTGAGGAGGTCTCTGAGTTAAATGTGGCAAATGCACTTCTTTAGGAGAAGTATCGAACAGAAGTTTCTATATTGTAACTCTTTATGTTCAGGAGGAAATCACACTTGGTTTACGACGTTTCCATGAAACATGTTCATGCATGTCGTTCCCTTCCAAAATAGTGAACCAAGTAAAGAGGACTCACAGTCATATATGTAGCATGTGCACTTCTTTGGGATAAGTATCCTACACAGCATGTGCACTTCTTTGGGAAGTCATGTGCAGCATGTGCACTTCGTTCGGATAAGTATCCTACACAGGTTTCTAGAATGTAAAACTTTGTATTCTGGAAAAAACAACATTAGTTTTGTGCTGATTCTACCAACTATGTTCAGGCTTGTAATGAGCTTGAAAATAATGACCAAGTGAGAACGCGTCCAATTCACATGTTTCACTTTCTCTTCTCAGTGATAAGAATCCTGTAGATATTCATACGTTGTAACTTTTTATGTTCCGGAGAAATTCACACTGGTTTTGTGACGTTTTCATGGTATATGTTCACGCAGGCCTTGATTTTCCAAAAGAGGGAACCAAGTGAGGCGGACAGAGAGTCAAATGTTGGAGGTGCACTTCTCAGGGATGAGTATCCTACAGAAGATTCTGTAGTGTTACGCTTTGTGTTCAGGAGAAGATCATCCTCGTTTTGCGACCTTCGCACATAACATGTTCACGCAGGCCATGATTTTACAAAAGAGTGAAACAAGTGCGGAGGATTCAGAGTCAAATGTTGGCATTTCACTTCTTAGGGATAAGTATCCTAGAGAAGTTCCTAAACTGTAACTTTTGTGTTCAGGCGAAAACCATACTTGTTTTCTGACATTTGAATGGCACATGTCCACACAGGCCATGATTTCACAAAATAGAGAACCAAGTGCGTAGGACTCAGATTTAAATGTTGAAAGTGCGCTTCTTTAGGAGAAGTATCATACAGAAGTTTCTATATTGGAACTCTTTGTGTCTCAGGAAGAAATCACACTTGTTTTACGACGTTTCCATGAAACATGTTCATGCATGTCGTTCCCTTCGAAAATAGTGAACCAAGTGAAGAGGACTCACAGTCATATGTAGCATGTGCACTTCTTTGGGAAGTCATGTGCAGCATGTGCACTTCTTTCGGATAAGTAACATACACAGGTTTCTAGACTGTAACACTTTGTATTCTGGAGAAAACAACATTTGTTTTGTGCTGGTTCTGCCAACTATGTTCAGGCTGGTAATGAGCTTGACAATAGTGACCAAGTGAGAACGCGTCAAATTCACATGTTTCACTTTCTCTTCTTATTGATAAGAAACCTGTAGATGTTCATACTTTGTAATTTTTTATGTTCCGGAGAAATTCACACTGGTTTTGTGACGTTTTCATGGAATATGTTCACACAGCCCTTGATTTTCCAAAAGCGTGAACCAAGTGAGGAGGATTGAGAGTCAATTGTTGGAGGTGCACTTCTCAGGGATAAGTATCCTACAGAAGATTCTGTAGTGATACGCTTTGTGTTCAGGAGAAGATCATCCTCGTTTTGACACATTCACACATGACATGTTCACGCAGGCCATGATTTTCCAAAAGAGTGAACCAAGGCCGGAGGATTCAGAGTCAAATGTTGGAATTTCACTTCTTAGGGATAAGTATCCTAGAGAAGTTCCTACACTGTAACTTTTGTGTTCAGGCGAAAATCATACTTGTTTTCTGACATGTGAATGGCACACGTTCACACAGGCCAAGATTTCACAAAATAGAGAACCAAGTGCGAAGGACTCAGAGTTAAATGTTGCAAGTGTGCTTCTTTAGGAGAAGTATCGTACAGAAGTTTCTATATTGTAACTCTTTGTGTTCAGGAGGAAATCACACTTGTTTTACGACATTTGCATGAAACGTTCATGCATGTCGTTCCCTCGAAAACAGTGAACCAAGTGAAGAGGACTCACAGTCATATGTAGCATGTACACTTCTTTGGGAAGTTATGTGCAGCATATGCACTTCTTTAGGATAAGTATCCTACACAGGTTTCTAGAGTGTAAAACTTTGTATTCTAGAGAAAACATTTGTTTTGTGGTCATTCTACCAACTATGTTGAGGCTTGTAATGAGCTTGAAAATAGTGACCAAGTGAGGATGCATCAAATTCACATGTTTCACTTTCTCTTCTCAGTGATAAGAATCCTGTAGATGTTCATACGTTGTAATTTTTTATGTTCCGGGGAAATTCACTCTGGTTTTGGGACGTTTTCATGGAGTATGTTCACGCAGGCCTTGATTTTCCAAAAGAGTGAACCAAGTGAGGAGGACTTAGAGTCAAATGTTGAAGGTGCACTTCTCAGGGATAAGTATCCTACAGAAGATTCTGTAGTGTTACGCTTTGTGTTCATGAGAAGATCATCCTAGTTTTTAGAAATTCGCACATAACATGTTCACGCAGGCCATGATTTTTCAAAAGAGTGAACCAAGTGCGGAGGATTCAGAGTAAAATGTTGGCATTTCACTTCTTAGGGATAAGTATCCGAGAGAAGTTCCTAAACTGTAACATTTGTGTTCAGGCGAAAATCATACTTGTTTTCTGACATTGGAATGGCACATGTTCACACAGGCCATGATTTCACAAAATAGAGAACCGAGTATGGAGGACTCAGATTTAAATGTTGCAAATGCACTTCTGTAGGAGAAGTATCGTACTGAAGTTTCTGTATTGGAACTCTTTGTGTTCAGGAGGAAATCACACTTGTCTTATGACGTTTCCATGAAACATGTTCATGCATGACGTTCCCTTCGGAAATAGTGAACCAAGTGAAGAGGACTCACAGTCATATGTAGCATGTGCACTTCTTTGGGATGTCATGTGCAGCATGTGCACTTTTTTCGGATAAGTATCGTACACAGGTTTCTAGACTGTAACACTTTGTATTCTGGAGAAAACAACATTTGCTTTTTGCTGATTCTACCAACTATGTTCAAGCTTGTAATGAGCTTGAAAATAGTGACCAAGTGAGGACGCGTCAAATACACATGTTTCACTTTCTGTTCTCAGTGATAAGAATCCTGTAGATGTTCATACTTTGTAATTTTTTATGTTCCGGAGAAATACACACTGGTTTTGTGACGTTTTCATGGAATATGTTCACGCAGGCCTTGATTTTCCAAAAGAGTAAACCAAGTGAGGAGGACTGAGAGTCAAATGTTGGAGGTGCACTTCTCAGGGATAAGTATCCTACAGAAGATTCTGTAGTGTTACATTTTGTATTCAGCAGAAGATCATCCTCGTTTTGAGACATTCACACATGACATGTTCACGCACGCCATGATTGTCCAAAAGAGTTAACCAAGGCCGGAGGATTCAGAATCAAATGTTGGCATTTCACTTCTTAGGGATAAATATCCTAGAGAAGTTCCTAAACTGTAACTTTTGTTTTCAGGCGAAAATCATACTTACTTTCTGACATGTGAATGGCACACATTCAAACAGGCCATGATTTCACAAAATAGAGAACCAAGTGCGGAGGACTCAGAGTGAAATGTTGCAAGTGTGCTTCTTTAGGAGAAGTATCGTACAGAAGTTTCTATATTGTAACTTTGTGTTCAGGAGGAAATCACACTGGTTTTACGACATTTGCATGATACGTGTTCATGCATGTCGTTCCCTTCAAAATCAGTGAACCCAGTGAAGGGGACTCACAGTCATATGTGCAATTCTTTGGAAAGTCATGTGCAGCATCTGCATTTGTTTCGGATAAGTACCCTACACAGGTTTCTAGACTGTAACACTTTGTATTCTTTAGAAAACAACATTTGTTTTGTGCTGATTCTACCAATTATGTTCAGGCTTGTAATGAGCTTGAAAATAGTGACCATGTGAAGACGCATCAAATTCACATGTTTTACTTTCTCCTCTCAGTGATAAGAATCCTGTAGATGTTCATACGTTGTAACTTTTTATGTTGCGGAGAAATTCACACTGGTTTTGTGACGTTTTCATGGAATATGTTCAGGCAGGCCTTGATTTTCCAAAAGAGTGAACCAAGTGAGGAGGACTGAGAGTCAAATGTTGGAGGTGCACTTCTCAGGGATAAGTATCCTACAGAAGATTCTGTAGTGTTACGCTTTCTGTTCATGAGAAGATCATCCTCGTTTTGTGACATTCGCACACAACATGTTCACGCATGCCATGATTTTCCAAAAGAGTGAACCAAGTGCAGAGGATTCAGAGTCAAATGTTGGCAGTTCCCTTCTATGAGATAAGTATCCTAGAGAAGTTCCTTAACTGTAACTTTTGTGTTCAGGCGAAAATCATACTTGTTTTCTGACATGTGAATGGCACACGTTCACACAGGCCAAGATTTCACAAAATAGAGAACCAAGTGCGAAGGACTCAGAGTTAAAAGTTGCAAGTGTGCTTCTTTAGGAGAAGTATCATACAGAAGTTTCTATATTGTAACTCTTTGTGTTCAGGAGGAAATCACACTTGTTTTACGACGTTTGCATGAAACGTTCATGCATGTCGTTCCTTCGAAAACAGTGAACCAAGTGAAGAGGACTCACAGTCATATGTAGCATGTACACTTCTTTGGGAAGTCATGTGCAGCATATGCACTTCTTTAGGATAAGTATCCTACACAGGTTTCTAGACTGTAAAACTTTGTATTCTAGAGAAAACATTTGTTTTGTGGTCATTCTACCAATTATGTTGAGGCTTGTAATGAGCTTGAAAATAGTGACCAAGTGAGGATGCATCAAATTCACATGTTTCACTTTCTCTTCTCAGTGATAAGAATCCTGTCGATTTTCATACGTTGTAACTTTTTATGTTCCGGGGAAATTCACACTGGTTTTGGGACGTTTTCATGGAGTATGTTCACGCAGGCCTTAATTTTCCAAAACAGTGAACCAATTGAGGAGAACTGAGAGTCAGATATTGGAGGTGCATTTCTCAGGGATAAGTATCCTACAGAAGATTCTGTAGTGGTACGCTTTGTGTTCAGCAGAAGATCATCCTCGTTTTTAGAAATTCGCACATAACATGTTCACGCAGGCCATGATTTTTCAAAAGAGTGAACCAAGTGCGGAGCATTCAGAGTAAAATGTTGGCATTTCACTTCTTAGGGATAAGTATCCGAGAGAAGTTCCTAAACTGTAACATTTGTGTTCAGGCGAAAATCATACTTGTTTTCTGACATTGGAATGGCACATGTTTATACAGGCCATGATTTCACAAAATAGAGACCCAAGTGTGGAGGACTCAGTGTTAAATGTTGCAAGTGTGCTTCTTTAGGGGAAGTATCATACAGAAGTTTCTATATTGTAACTGGTTGTGTTCAGGAGAAAATCACACTTGTTTTAAGACTATTTCATGAAACATGTTCATGCAGTCGTTCCCTTCGAAAACAGTGAACCAAGTGAAGAGGACTCACAGTCAAATGTTGCATGTGCACTTCTTTTGGAAGTCATGTGCAGCATGTGCACTTCGTTCGGATAAATATCCTACACAGGTTTCTAGACTGTAACACTTTGTATTCAAGAGAAAACAACATTACTTTTGTGCTGATTCTACCAGCTATGTTCAGGCTTGTAATGAGCTTGAAAATAGTGACCAAGTGAGGACGCGTCAAATTCACGTTTCACTTTCTCTGCTCAGTGATAAGAATCCTGTAGATGTTCATACGTTGTAACTTTTTATGTTCCGGAGAAATTCACACTGGTATTGTGACGTTTTCATGTTATATTTTCAGTCATGCCTTGATTTTCCAAATTAGTGAACTAATTGAGGAGGACTGAGATTCAAATATTGGAGGGTCACTTCTCAGGAAAAACTATCCTACAGAAGATTCTGTAGTGTTATGCTTTGTGTTCAGGAGATCATCCTCATTTTGCGACATTCGCACATAACATGTTCATGCAGGCCATGATTTTCCAAAAGAGTGAATCAAGTGCAGAGGATTCCCATTCAAATGTTGGCATTTCACTTCTTATGGATAACTATCCTAGAGAAGTTCCTAAACTGTAACTTTTGTGTTCAGGCGAAAACAATACTTGTTTTCTGACATGTGAATGGCACATGTTCACACAGGCCATGATTTCACAAATAGAGAACCAAGTGCGTAGGACTCAGAGTTAAATGTTTCAAGTGCGCTTTTTTACGAGAAGTATCGTACAGAAGTTTCTATATTGTAACTCTTTGTGTTCAGGAGGAAATCACACTTGTTTTATGACGATTCCATGAAACATGTTCATGCATGTCGTTCCCTTCGAAAATAGTGAACCAAGTGAAGAGGATTCACAGTCATATGTAGCATGTGAACTTCTTTGGGAAGTCATGTGCAGAATGTGCACTTCCTTCGGATTAGTATCCTACACAGGATTCTAGACTGTAAAACTTTGTATTCTGGAGAAAACAACATTTTTTGTGCTGAATCTACCAACAATGTTCTGGCTTGTAATGAGCTTTAAAATAGTGACCAAGTGAGGATGCGTCAAATTCACATATTTAACTTTCTCTTCTCTGTGATAAGAATCCTGTAGATGTTCATACGTTGGTTGTAACTTTTTATGTACAGGAGAAATTCACACTGGTTTTGTGACGTTTTCATGGAATATGTTCATGCAGGCCTTGATTTTCCAAAACAGTGAACCAAGTGAGGAGGACTGAGAGTCAAATGTTGGAGGTGCACTTCTCAGGGATAAGTATCCTACAGAAGATTCTGTAGTGTTTTGCTTTGTCTTCAGGAGAAGATCTTCCTCGTCTTGCGATATACGCACATAACATGTTCACGCAGGCCATGATTTTCCAAAAGAGTGGACCAAGTGTGGAGGATTCAGAGTCAAATGTTGGCATTTCACTTCTTAGGCATAAGTATCCTAGAGAAGTTCCTAAACTGTAACTTTTGTGTTCAGGCCAACATCATACTTGTTTTCTGACATGTGAATGGCAAACGTTCACACAGGCCATGATTTCACAAAATAGAGAAACAAGTGCGGAGGACTCAGAGTTAAATGTTGCAAGTGTACTTCTTTAGGAGAAGTATCGTACAGAAGTTTCTATATTGTAACACTTTGTGTTCAGGAGGAAAACACACTTGTTTTACGACGTTTCCATTAAACATGTTCATGCATGTCGTTCCCTTCGAAAATAATGAACCAAGTGAAGAGGACTCACAGGCATATGTAGCATGTGCACTTCTTTGGGAAGTCATGTGCAGCATGTGCACTTCTTTCGGATAAGTATCGTACACTGGTTTCTAGACTGTAAAACTTTGAATTCTGGAGAACACAACATTTGTTTTGTGCTGATTCTACCAACTATGTTCAGGCTTGTAATGAGCTTGAAAATAGTGACCAAGTGAGGACGCGTCAAATTCACATGATTCACTTTCTCTTCTCAGTGATAAGAATCCTGTAGATGTACGTACGTTGTAACTTTTTATGTTGCGGAGAAATTCACACTGGTATTGTGACGTTTTCATAGAATATGTTCAGTCACGCCTTGATTTTCCAAATTAGTGTACCAATTGAGGAGGACTGAGATTCAAATATTGGAGGGTCACTTCTCAGGGAAAACTATCCTACAGAAGATTCTGTAGTGTTACGCTTTGTGTTCAGGAGAAGATAATCCTCGTTTTGCGACATTCGCACATAACATGTTCACGCAGGCCATGATTTTCCAAAAGAGTGAATCAAGTGCGGAGGATTCCCATTCAAATGTTGGCATTTCACTCCTTTTGGATAACTATCCTAGAGAAGTTCCTAAACTGTAACTTTTGTGTTCAGGCGAAAACAATACTTGTTTTCTGACATGTGAATGGCACATGTTCACACAGGCCATGATTTCACAAAATAGAGAACCAAGTGCGGAGGACTCAGAGTTAAATGTTGCAAGTGCGATTTTTTAGGAGAAGTATCGTACAAAAGTTTCTGTATTGTAACTCTTTTTATTCAGGAGGAAATCACACTTGTTTTACGACGTTTCCATGAAACATGTTCATGCATGTCGTTCCCTTCGAAAATAGTGAACCAAGTGAAGAGGATTCACAGTCATATGTAGCATGTGAACTTCTTTGGGAAGTCATGTGCAGAATGTGCACTTCCTTCGGATTAGTATCCTACACAGGATTCTAGACTGTAAAACTTTGTATTCTGGAGAAAACAACATTTTTTGTGCTGAATCTACCAACAATGTTCTGGCTTGTAATGAGCTTTAAAATAGTGACCAAGTGAGGATGCGTCAAATTCACATATTTAACTTTCTCTTCTCTGTGATAAGAATCCTGTAGATGTTCATACGTTGGTTGTAACTTTTTATGTACAGGAGAAATTCACACTGGTTTTGTGACGTTTTCATGGAATATGTTCATGCAGGCCTTGATTTTCCAAAACAGTGAACCAAGTGAGGAGGACTGAGAGTCAAATGTTGGAGGTGCACTTCTCAGGGATAAGTATCCTACAGAAGATTCTGTAGGGTTACACTTTGTGTTCAGGGGAAGATCATACTCATTTTGCGACATTCGCACATAACATGTTCAACCAGGCCATGATTTTCCAAAAGAGTGAACCAAGTGCGGAGGATTGAGTCAAATGTTGGCATTTCACTTCTTAGGGATAAATATCCTAGAGAAGTTCCTATATGGTAACTTTTGTGTACAGCGAAAATCATACTTGTTTCTGACATTCGAATGGAACATGTTCACACATGCCATGGTTTTACAAAATAGAGAACCAAGTGCGGAGGACTCAGAGTTAAATGTTGCAAGTGCACTTCTTTAGGAGAAGTATGCACTTCTTTGGGAAGTCATGTGCATCATGTGCACTTCTTTGGGATAAGTATCCTTCACAGGTTTCTAGACTGTAAAACATTGTATTCTGGAGAAAACAACATTTGTATTGTGCTGATACTAACAACTATGTTCAGCCTTGTAATGAGCTTGAAAATAGTGACCAAGTGATGACGCGTCAAATTCACATGTGTCACTTTCTCTTCTCAGTGATAAGAATCCTGTAGATGTTCATACGTTGGTTGTAACTTTTTATGTTTAGGAGAAATTCACACTGCTTTTGAGACATTTTGATGTAATAAGTTCACGCAGGCCTTGATTCTCCAAAATAGTGAACCACATGAGGAAGACTGAGAGTCAAATGTTGGAGGTGCACTTCTCATGGATAAGTATCCTACAGAAGATTCTGTAGTGTTACACTTTGTTTTCAGGAGAAGATCATACTCGTTTTGTGACATTCGCATGTAACATGTTCACCCAGGCCATGATTTTCCAAAAGAGTGAAGAGTGTGCGGAGGAATCAGAGTCAAATGTTGGCATTTCACTTCTTAGGGATAAGTATCCTAGAGAAGTTCCTATACGGTAACTTTGGTGTTCAGGCAAAAATCATTCTTGTTTTCTGACATTCAAATGGTACAGGTTCACACAGGCCATGGTTTTACAAAATAGAGAACCAAGTGCGGAGGACTCAGAGTTAAATGTGGTAAGTGCACTTCTTTAGGAGAAGTATTGTACAGAAGTTTCTATATTGTAAGTCTTTGTGTTCAGGAAGAAATCACACTTGTTTTACGACGTTTCCATGAAACATGTTCATGCATGTCGTTCCCTTTCAAAATAGTGAACCAAGTGAAGAGGACTCACAGTCATATGTAGCATGTGCACTTCTATAGGAAGTCATGTGCAGCATGTGCATTTCTTTGGGATCAGTATCCTACACAGGTTTCCAGACTGTAAAACTTTGTATTCTGGAGAAAACAACATTTGTTTTGTGCTGATTCTACCAACTCTGTTCAGGCTTGTAATGAGCTTGAAAATAGTGACCAAGTGAGGACGCGTCAAATTCACATGATTCACTTTCTCTTCTCAGTGATAAGAATCCTGTAGATGTACATACGTTGTAACTTTTTATGTTGCGGAGAAATTCACACTGGTATTGTGACGTTTTCATAGAATATGTTCAGTCACGCCTTGATTTTCCAAATTAGTGAACCAATTGAGGAGGACTGAGATTCAAATATTGGAGGGTCACTTCTCAGGGAAAACTATCCTACAGAAGATTCTGTAGTGTTACGCTTTGTGTTCAGGAGAAGATAATCCTCGTTTTGCGACATTCGCACATAACATGTTCACGCAGGCCATGATTTTCCAAAAGAGTGAATCAAGTGCGGAGGATTCCCATTCAAATGTTGGCATTTCACTCCTTTTGGATAACTATCCTAGAGAAGTTCCTAAACTGTAACTTTTGTGTTCAGGCGAAAACAATACTTGTTTTCTGACATGTGAATGGCACATGTTCACACAGGCCATGATTTCACAAAATAGAGAACCAAGTGCGGAGGACTCAGAGTTAAATGTTGCAAGTGCGCTTTTTTAGGAGAAGTATCGTACAGAAGTTTCTATATTGTAACTCTTTGTGTTCAGGAGGAAATCACACTTGTTTTACGACGATTCCATGAAACATGTTCATGCATGTCGTTCCCTTCGAAAATAGTGAACCAAGTGAAGAGGATTCACAGTCATATGTAGCATGTGAACTTCTTTGGGAAGTCATTTGCAGAATGTGCACTTCCTTCGGATTAGTATCCTACACAGGATTCTAGACTGTAAAACTTTGTATTCTGGAGAAAACAACATTTTTTTGTGCTGAATTAACCAACAATGTTCTGGCTTGTAATGAGCTTGAAAATAGTGACCAAGTGAGGACGCGTCAAATTCACATATTTCATTTTCTCTTCTCAGTGATAAGAATCCTGTAGATGTTCATACGTTGGTTGTAACTTTTTTTGTTCAGGAGAAATTCACACTGGTTTTGTGACGTTTGCATGTAGTATGTTCACGCAGGCCTTGATTCTCCAAAATAGTGAACCAAGTGAGGAGGACTGAGAGTCAAATATTGGAGGTGCACTTCTCAGGGATAAGTATCCTACAGAAGATTCTGTAGGGTTACACTTTGTGTTCAGGGGAAGATCATACTCATTTTGCGACATTCGCACATAACATGTTCAACCAGGCCATGATTTTCCAAAAGAGTGAACCAAGTGCGGAGGATTGAGTCAAATGTTGGCATTTCACTTCTTAGGGATAAATATCCTAGAGAAGTTCCTATATGGTAACTTTTGTGTACAGCGAAAATCATACTTGTTTCTGACATTCGAATGGAACATGTTCACACATGCCATGGTTTTACAAAATAGAGAACCAAGTGCGGAGGACTCAGAGTTAAATGTTGCAAGTGCACTTCTTTAGGAGAAGTATGCACTTCTTTGGGAAGTCATGTGCATCATGTGCACTTCTTTGGGATAAGTATCCTTCACAGGTTTCTAGACTGTAAAACATTGTATTCTGGAGAAAACAACATTTGTATTGTGCTGATACTAACAACTATGTTCAGCCTTGTAATGAGCTTGAAAATAGTGACCAAGTGATGACGCGTCAAATTCACATGTGTCACTTTCTCTTCTCAGTGATAAGAATCCTGTAGATGTTCATACGTTGGTTGTAACTTTTTATGTTTAGGAGAAATTCACACTGCTTTTGAGACATTTTGATGTAACAAGTTCACGCAGGCCTTGATTCTCCAAAATAGTGAACCACATGAGGAAGACTGAGAGTCAAATGTTGGAGGTGCACTTCTCATGGATAAGTATCCTACAGAAGATTCTGTAGTGTTACACTTTGTTTTCAGGAGAAGATCATACTCGTTTGTGACATTCGCATGTAACATGTTCACATAGGCCATGATTTTCCAAAAGAGTGAAGAGTGTGCGGAGGAATCAGAGTCAAATGTTGGCATTTCACTTCTTAGGGATAAGTATCCTAGAGAAGTTCCTATACGGTAACTTTGGTGTTCAGGCAAAAATCATTCTTGTTTTCTGACATTCAAATGGTACAGGTTCACACAGGCCATGGTTTTACAAAATAGAGAACCAAGTGTGGAGGACTCAGATTTAAATGTGGTAAGTGCACTTCTTTAGGAGAAGTATTGTACAGAAGTTTCTATATTGTAAGTCTTTGTGTTCAGGAAGAAATCACACTTGTTTTACGACGTTTCCATGAAACATGTTCATGCATGTCGTTCCCTTTCAAAATAGTGAACCAAGTGAAGAGGACTCACAGTCATATGTAGCATGTGCACTTCTATAGGAAGTCATGTGCAGCATGTGCATTCTTTGGGATCAGTATCCTACACAGGTTTCCAGACTGTAAAACTTTGTATTCTGGAGAAAACAACATTTGTTTTGTGCTGATTCTACCAACTCTGTTCAGGCTTGTAATGAGCTTGAAAATAGTGACCAAGTGCGGATGCGTCCAATTCACATGTTTCACTTCCTCTTCTTAGTGAAAAGAATCCTGTAGATGTTCATACGTGGTAACTTTTTATGTTCAGGATAAATTCACACTGGTTTTGTGACGTTTTCATGGAATATGTTCATGCAGGCCTTGATTTTCCAAATAGTGAACCAAGTGAGGAGGACTGAGAGTCAAATGTTGGAGGTGCACTTCTCAGGGATAAGTATCCTACAGAAGATTCTGTAGTGTTTTGCTTTGTCTTCAGGAGAAGATCTTCCTCGTCTTGCGATATACGCACATAACATGTTCACGCAGGCCATGATTTTCCAAAAGAGTGGACCAAGTGTGGAGGATTCAGAGTCAAATGTTGGCATTTCACTTCTTAGGCATAAGTATCCTAGAGAAGTTCCTAAACTGTAACTTTTGTGTTCAGGCCAACATCATACTTGTTTTCTGACATGTGAATGGCACACGTTCACACAGGCCATGATTTCACAAAATAGAGAAACAAGTGTGGAGGACTCAGAGTTAAATGTTGCAAGTGTGCTTCTTTAGGAGAAGTATCGTACAGAAGTTTCTATATTGTAACTCTTTGTGTTCAGGAGGAAAACACACTTGTTTTACGACGTTTCCATTAAACATGTTCATGCGTGTCGTTCCCTTCGAAAATAATGAACCAAGTGAAGAGGACTCACAGGCATATGTAGCATGTGCACTTCTTTGGGAAGTCATGTGCAGCATGTGCACTTCTTTCGGATAAGTATCGTACACTGGTTTCTAGACTGTAAAACTTTGAATTCTGGAGAACACAACATTTGTTTTGTGCTGATTCTACCAACTATGTTCAGGCTTGTAATGAGCTTGAAAATAGTGACCAAGTGAGGACGCGTCAAATTCACATGATTCACTTTCTCTTCTCAGTGATAAGAATCCTGTAGATGTACATACGTTGTAACTTTTTATGTTGCGGAGAAATTCACACTGGTATTGTGACGTTTTCATAGAATATGTTCAGTCACGCCTTGATTTTCCAAATTAGTGAACCAATTGAGGAGGACTGAGATTCAAATATTGGAGGATCACTTCTCAGGGAAAACTATCCTACAGAAGATTCTGTAGTGTTACGCTTTGTGTTCAGGAGAAGATAATCCTCGTTTTGCGACATTCGCACATAACATGTTCACGCAGGCCATGATTTTCCAAAAGAGTGAATCAAGTGCAGAGGATTCCCATTCAAATGTTGGCATTTCACTCCTTTTGGATAACTATCCTAGAGAAGTTCCTAAACTGTAACTTTTGTGTTCAGGCGAAAACAATACTTGTTTTCTGACATGTGAATGGCACATGTTCACACAGGCCATGATTTCACAAAATAGAGAACCAAGTGCGGAGGACTCAGAGTTAAATGTTGCAAGTGCGCTTTTTTAGGAGAAGTATCGTACAGAAGTTTCTATATTGTAACTCTTTGTGTTCAGGAGGAAATCACACTTGTTTTACGACGATTCCATGAAACATGTTCATGCATGTCGTTCCCTTCGAAAATAGTGAACCAAGTGAAGAGGATTCACAGTCATATGTAGCATGTGAACTTCTTTGGGAAGTCATTTGCAGAATGTGCACTTCCTTCGGATTAGTATCCTACACAGGATTCTAGACTGTAAAACTTTGTATTCTGGAGAAAACAACATTTTTTTGTGCTGAATCTACCAACAATGTTCTGGCTTGTAATGAGCTTGAAAATAGTGACCAAGTGAGGACACGTCAAATTCACATGTTTCATTTTCTCTTCTCAGTGATAAGAATCCTGTAGATGTTCATACGTTGGTTGTAACTTTTTTTGTTCAGGAGAAATTCACACTGGTTTTGTGACGTTTGCATGTAGTATGTTCACGCAGGCCTTGATTCTCCAAAATAGTGAACCAAGTGAGGAGGACTGAGAGTCAAATATTGGAGGTGCACTTCTCAGGGATAAGTATCCTACAGAAGATTCTGTAGGGTTACACTTTGTGTTCAGGGGAAGATCATACTCATTTTGCGACATTCGCACATAACATGTTCAACCAGGCCATGATTTTCCAAAAGAGTGAACCAAGTGCGGAGGATTGAGTCAAATGTTGGCATTTCACTTCTTAGGGATAAATACCCTAGAGAAGTTCCTATATGGTAACTTTTGTGTACAGCGAAAATCATACTTGTTTCTGACATTCGAATGGAACATGTTCACACATGCCATGGTTTTACAAAATAGAGAACCAAGTGCGGAGGACTCAGAGTTAAATGTTGCAAGTGCACTTCTTTAGGAGAAGTATGCACTTCTTTGGGAAGTCATGTGCATCATGTGCACTTCTTTGGGATAAGTATCCTTCACAGGTTTCTAGACTGTAAAACATTGTATTCTGGAGAAAACAACATTTGTATTGTGCTGATACTAACAACTATGTTCAGCCTTGTAATGAGCTTGAAAATAGTGACCAAGTGATGACGCGTCAAATTCACATGTGTCACTTTCTCTTCTCAGTGATAAGAATCCTGTAGATGTTCATACGTTGGTTGTAACTTTTTATGTTTAGGAGAAATTCACACTGCTTTTGAGACATTTTGATGTAATAAGTTCACGCAGGCCTTGATTCTCCAAAATAGTGAACCACATGAGGAAGACTGAGAGTCAAATGTTGGAGGTGCACTTCTCATGGATAAGTATCCTACAGAAGATTCTGTAGTGTTACACTTTGTTTTCAGGAGAAGATCATACTCGTTTTGTGACATTCGCATGTAACATGTTCACATAGGCCATGATTTTCCAAAAGAGTGAAGAGTGTGCGGAGGAATCAGAGTCAAATGTTGGCATTTCACTTCTTAGGGATAAGTATCCTAGAGAAGTTCCTATACGGTAACTTTGGTGTTCAGGCAAAAATCATTCTTGTTTTCTGACATTCAAATGGTACAGGTTCACACAGGCCATGGTTTTACAAAATAGAGAACCAAGTGTGGAGGACTCAGATTTAAATGTGGTAAGTGCACTTCTTTAGGAGAAGTATTGTACAGAAGTTTCTATATTGTAAGTCTTTGTGTTCAGGAAGAAATCACACTTGTTTTACGACGTTTCCATGAAACATGTTCATGCATGTCGTTCCCTTTCAAAATAGTGAACCAAGTGAAGAGGACTCACAGTCATATGTAGCATGTGCACTTCTATAGGAAGTCATGTGCAGCATGTGCATTTCTTTGGGATCAGTATCCTACACAGGTTTCCAGACTGTAAAACTTTGTATTCTGGAGAAAACAACATTTGTTTTGTGCTGATTCTACCAACTCTGTTCAGGCTTGTAATGAGCTTGAAAATAGTGACCAAGTGCGGATGCGTCCAATTCACATGTTTCACTTCCTCTTCTTAGTGAAAAGAATCCTGTAGATGTTCATACGTGGTAACTTTTTATGTTCAGGATAAATTCACACTGGTTTTGTGACGTTTTCATGGAATATGTTCATGCAGGCCTTGATTTTCCAAAATAGTGAACCAAGTGAGGAGGACTGAGAGTCAAATGCTGGAGGTGCACTTCTCAGGGATAAGTATCCTACAGAAGATTCTGTAGTGTTTTGCTTTGTCTTCAGGAGAAGATCTTCCTCGTCTTGCGATATACGCACATAACATGTTCACGCAGGCCATGATTTTCCAAAAGAGTGGACCAAGTGTGGAGGATTCAGAGTCAAATGTTGGCATTTCACTTCTTAGGCATAAGTATCCTAGAGAAGTTCCTAAACTGTAACTTTTGTGTTCAGGCCAACATCATACTTGTTTTCTGACATGTGAATGGCACACGTTCACACAGGCCATGATTTCACAAAATAGAGAAACAAGTGTGGAGGACTCAGAGTTAAATGTTGCAAGTGTGCTTCTTTAGGAGAAGTATCGTACAGAAGTTTCTATATTGTAACTCTTTGTGTTCAGGAGGAAAACACACTTGTTTTACGACGTTTCCATTAAACATGTTCATGCGTGTCGTTCCCTTCGAAAATAATGAACCAAGTGAAGAGGACTCACAGGCATATGTAGCATGTGCACTTCTTTGGGAAGTCATGTGCAGCATGTGCACTTCTTTCGGATAAGTATCGTACACTGGTTTCTAGACTGTAAAACTTTGAATTCTGGAGAACACAACATTTGTTTTGTGCTGATTCTACCAACTATGTTCAGGCTTGTAATGAGCTTGAAAATAGTGACCAAGTGAGGACGCGTCAAATTCACATGATTCACTTTCTCTTCTCAGTGATAAGAATCCTGTAGATGTACATACGTTGTAACTTTTTATGTTGCGGAGAAATTCACACTGGTATTGTGACGTTTTCATAGAATATGTTCAGTCACGCCTTGATTTTCCAAATTAGTGAACCAATTGAGGAGGACTGAGATTCAAATATTGGAGGGTCACTTCTCAGGGAAAACTATCCTACAGAAGATTCTGTAGTGTTACGCTTTGTGTTCAGGAGAAGATAATCCTCGTATTGCGACATTCGCACATAACATGTTCACGCAGGCCATGATTTTCCAAAAGAGTGAATCAAGTGCGGAGGATTCCAGTCAAATGTTGGCATTTCACTCTTTTGGATAACTATCCTAGAGAAGTTCCTAAACTGTAACTTTTGTGTTCAGGCGAAAACAATACTTGTTTTCTGACATGTGAATGGCACATGTTCACACAGGCCATGATTTCACAAAATAGAGAACCAAGTGCGGAGGACTCAGAGTTAAATGTTGCAAGTGCGCTTTTTTAGGAGAAGTATCGTACAGAAGTTTCTATATTGTAACTCTTTGTGTTCAGGAGGAAATCACACTTGTTTTACGACGATTCCATGAAACATGTTCATGCATGTCGTTCCCTTCGAAAATAGTGAACCAAGTGAAGAGGATTCACAGTCATATGTAGCATGTGAACTTCTTTGGGAAGTCATTTGCAGAATGTGCACTTCCTTCGGATTAGTATCCTACACAGGATTCTAGACTGTAAAACTTTGTATTCTGGAGAAAACAACATTTTTTTGTGCTGAATCTATCAACAATGTTCTGGCTTGTAATGAGCTTGAAAATAGTGACCAAGTGAGGACGCGTCAAATTCACATGTTTCATTTTCTCTTCTCAGTGATAAGAATCCTGTAGATGTTCATACGTTGGTTGTAACTTTTTTGTTCAGGAGAAATTCACACTGGTTTGTGACGTTTGCATGTAGTATGTTCACGCAGGCCTTGATTCTCCAAAATAGTGAACCAAGTGAGGAGGACTGAGAGTCAAATATTGGAGGTGCACTTCTCAGGGATAAGTATCCTACAGAAGATTCTGTAGGGTTACACTTTGTGTTCAGGGGAAGATCATACTCATTTTGCGACATTCGCACATAACATGTTCAACCAGGCCATGATTTTCCAAAAGAGTGAACCAAGTGCGGAGGATTGAGTCAAATGTTGGCATTTCACTTCTTAGGGATAAATATCCTAGAGAAGTTCCTATATGGTAACTTTTGTGTACAGCGAAAATCATACTTGTTTCTGACATTCGAATGGAACATGTTCACACATGCCATGGTTTTACAAAATAGAGAACCAAGTGCGGAGGACTCAGAGTTAAATGTTGCAAGTGCACTTCTTTAGGAGAAGTATGCACTTCTTTGGGAAATCATGTGCAGCATGTGCACTTCTTTGGGATAAGTATCCTTCACAGGTTTATAGAATGTAAAACATTGCATTCTGGAGAAAACAACATTTGTATTGTGCTGATACTACCAACTATGTTCAGCCTTGTAATGAGCTTGAAAATAGTGACGAAGTGAGGACGCGTCAAATTCACATGTTTCACTTTCTCTTCTCAGTGATAAGAATCCTGGAGATATTCATACGTTGGTTGTAACTTTTTATGTTTAGGAGAAATTCACACTGGTTTTGTGAAGTTTTAATGTAATAAGTTCACTCAGGCCTTGATTCTCCAAAATAGTGAACCAAGTGAGGAGCACTGAGAGTCAAATGTTGAAGGTGCACTCATCATTGATAAGTATCCTACAGAAGATTCTGTAGTGTTACACTTTGTGTTCAGGAGAAGATCATCCTCGTTTTGCGACATTCGCATGTAACATGTTCAAGCAGGCCATGATTTTCCAAAACAGTGAACAAAGTTCGTAGGATTCAGAGTCAAATGTTGGCATTTCACTTCTTAGGGATAAGTATTCTAGAGACGTTCCTATATGGTAACTTTTGTGTTCAGGCGAAAATCATACTTATTTTCTGATATTCGAATGGCACATGTTCACACAGGCCATGGTTTTACAAAATAGAGAACCAAGTGCGGAGGACTCAGAGTTAAATGTTGCAAGTGCACTTCTTTAGGAGATGTATCATACAGAAGTTTCTATATTGGAAATTTTTTGGGTTCAGAAGGAAATCACACTTGTTTTACGACGTTTCCATAAAACATGTTCATGCATGTCATTCCCTTCCAAAATAGTAACCAAGTGAAGAGGACTCACAGTCATATGTAGCATGTGCACTTCTTTGGGTCGTCATGTGCAGCATGTGCACTTCTTTGAGATAAATATCCTACTCAGGTTTGTAGACTTTAAACATTGTATCTGGAGAAAACAACATTTGTTTTCTGCTGATTCTACCAACTATGTTCAGTCTTGTAATGAGCTTGAAAATAGTGACCAAGGGAGGACACGTCAAATTCACATGTTTCACTTTCTCTTCTCAGTGATAAGAATCCTGTAGATGTTCATATGTTGTAACTTTTGATGTTCAGGAGAAATTCACACTGGTTTTGTGATGTTTCCATGGAATATGTTCACGCAGGCCTTGGTTCTCCAAAACAGTGAACCAAGTGAGGAGGACTGAGAGTCAAATGTTGGAGGTGCACTTCTCAGGGATAAGTATCCTACAGAAGATTCTGCAGTGTTACACTTTGTGTTCAGGAGAAGATCATACTCGTTTTGCGACATTCGCATGTAACATGTTCACCCAGGCCATGATTTTACAAAAGACTGAAGAGAGTGCGGAGGATTCAGAGTCAAATATTGGCATTTCACTTCTTAGGGATACGTATCCTAGAGAAGTTCCTATACGGTAACTTTTGTGTTCAGGCGAAAATCATACTTGTTTTCTGACATTGGAATGGCACATGTTCACACAGGCCATGATTTCACAAAATAGAGAACCAAGTACAGAGGACTCAGAGTTAAATGTTGCAAGTGCGCTTCTTTAGGGGAAGTTTCATAAAGAAGTTTCTATATTGTAACTCTTTGTGTTCAAGAGGAAATGACACTTGGTTTACGACGTTTCCATGAAACATGTTCATGCATGTCGTTCCCTTCGAATATAGTGAACCAAGTGAAGAGGACTCACAGTCATATGTAGCATGTGCACTTCTTTGGGAAGTCATGTGCAGCATGTGCACTTCTTTTGGAAAAGTATCCTACACAGGTTTCTAGACTGTAAAACTTTGTATTCTGGAGAAAACAACATTTGTTATGTACTGATTCTACCAACTATGTTCAGGCTTGTAATGAGCATGAAAATTGTGACCACGTGAGGACACGTCAAATTCACATGATTCACTTTCTCTTCTCAGTGATAAGAATCCTGTAGATGTACATACTTTGGAACTTTTTATGTTGTGGAGAAATTCACACTGGTTTTGTGACGTTTTCATGGAATATGTTCAATCACGCCTCGATTTTCCAAAATAGTGAACCAAGTGAGGAGGACTGAGAGTCAAATATTGAAGGGTCACTTCTCAGGGAAAAGTATCCTACAGAAGATTCTGTAGTGTTACGCTTTGTGTTCAGGAGAAGATCATCCTCGTTTTGCGACATTCGCACATAACATGTTCACGCAGGCCATGATTTTCCAAAAGAGTGAACCAAGTGCGGAGGATTCAGAGTTAAAAGTTGGAATTTTACTTCTTATGGATAACTATCCTAGAGAAGTTCCTAACTGTAACTTTTGTGTTCAGGCGTAAACAATACTTGTTTTCTGACATGTGAATGGCACATGTTCACACAGGCCATGATTTCACAAAATAGAGAACCAAGTGCGGAGGACTCAGAGTTAAATGTTGCAAGTGCGCTTCTTTAGGGAAGTATCGTACAGAAGTTTGTATATTGTAACTCTTTGTGTTCAGGAGGAAATGACACTTGTTTTACGACGTTTCCATGAAACATGTTCATGCATGTCGTTCCCTTCGAAAATAGTGAACCAAGTGAAGAGGACTCACAGTCATATGTAGCATGTGCACTTCTTTGGGAAGTCATGTGCAGCATGTGCACTTCTTTCGGATAAGTATCCTAAACAGGTTTCTAGACTGTAAAACTTTGTATTCTGGAGAAAACAACATTTGTTTTTGTGCTGAATGTACCAACAATGTTCAGGCTTGTATAGAGCTTGTAAATAGTGACCTAGTGAGGACGTGTAAAATTCACATGTTTCACTTTCTCTTCTCAGCGATAAGAATCCTGTAGATGTTCATATGTTGTAACTTTTTATGTTGCGTAGAAATTCACACTGGTTGTGACGTTTTCATGTAATATGTTCACGCAGGCCTTGATTCTCCAAAATAGTGAACCAAGTGAGGAGGACTGAGAGTCAAATATTAGAGGTGCACTTCTCAGGGATAAGTATCATACAGAAGATTCTGTAGGGTTACACTTTGTGTTCAGGATAAGATCATACTCATTTTGCGACATTTTCATGTAACATGTTCACGCAGGCAATGATTTTCCAAATGAGTGAACCAAGTGCGGAGGATTCAGAGTCAAATGTTGGCATTTCACTTCTTAGGGGTAAATGTACTAGAGAAGTTCCTATACGGTAACTTTTGTGTAAAGCAAAAATCATACTTGTTTCTGACATTCAAATGGCACATGTTCACACAGGCCATTGATTTACAAAATAGAGAATCAAGTGCGGAGGTCTCAGAGTTAAATGGTGCAAGTTCACTTCTTTAGGAGAAGTATGCACTTCTTTGGGAAATCATGTGCAGCATGTGCACTTCTTTCGGATAAGTATCCTTCACAGGTTTCTAGAATGTAAAACATTGTATTCTGGAGAAAACAACATTTGTATTGTGCTGATACAAACTATGTTCAGCCTTGTAATGAGCTTGAAAATAGTGACCAAGTGAGGACGCGTCAAATTCACATGTTTCACTTTCTCTTCTCAATGATAAGAATCCTGGAGATATTCATACGTTGGTTGTAACTTTTTATGTTTAGGAGAAATTCACACTGGTTTTGTGAAGTTTTAATGTAATAAGTTTACTCAGGCCTTGATTCTCTAAAATAGTGAACAAGTGAGGAGCACTGAGAGTCAAATGTTGAAGGTGCACTCCTCATTGATAAGTATCCTACAGAAGATTCTGTAGTGTTACACTTTGTGTTCAGGAGAAGATCATCCTCGTTTTACGACATTCGCATGTAACATGTTCAGGCAGGCCATGATTTTCCAAAAGAGTGAACCAAGTGCGTAGGATTCAGAGTCAAATGTTGGCATTTCACTTGTTAGGGATAAGTATTCTAGAGAAGTTCCTATAAGGTAACTTTTGTGTTCAGGCGAAAATCATACTTATTTTCTGATATTCGAATGGCACATGTTCACACAGGCCATGGTTTTACAAAATAGAGAACCAAGTGCGGAGGACTCAGAGTTAAATGTTGCAAGTGCACTTCTTTAGGAGATGTATCATACAGAAGTTTCTATATTGGAAATCTTTGGGTTCAGAAGGAAATCACACTTGTTTTACGACGTTTCCATAAAATATGTTCATGCATGTCATTCCCTTCCAAAATAGTGAACCAAGTGAAGAGGACTCACAGTCATGTGTAGCATGTGCACTTCTTTGGGTCGTCATGTGCAGCATGTGCACTTCTTTGAGATAAATATCCTACTCAGGTTTCTGGACTTTAAACATTGTATTCTGGAGAAAACAACATTTGTTTTCTGCTGATTCTACCAACTATGTTCAGGCTTGTAATGAGCTTGAAAATAGTGACCAAGGGAGGACGCGTCAAATTCACATGTTTCACTTTCTCTTCTCAGTGATAAGAATCCTGTAGATGTTCATATGTTGTAACTTTTGATGTTCAGGAGAAATTCACACTGGTTTTGTGACGTTTCCATGGAATATGTTCATGCAGGCCTTGGTTCACCAAAACAGTGAACCAAGTGAGGAGGACTGAGAGTCAAATGTTGGAGGTGCACTTCTCAGGGATAAGTATCCTACAGAAGATTTTGCAGTGTTACACTTTGTGTTCAGGAGAAGATCATACTCGTTTTGCGACATTCGCATGTAACATGTTCACCCAGGCCATGATTTCCAAAAGAGTGAAGAGTGCGGAGGATTCAGAGTCAAATGTTGGCATTTCACTTCTTAGGGATAAGTATCCTAGAGAAGTTCCTACACGGTAACTTTGGTGTTCAGGCAAAATCATTCTTGTTTTCTGACATTGAATGGCACAGGTTCACACAGGCCATGGTTTTACAAAATAGAGAACCAAGTGCGGAGGACTCAGATTTAAATGTGGCAAGTGCACTTCTTTAGGAGAAGTATTGTACAGAAGTTTCTATATTGTAACTCTTTGTGTTCAAGAGGAAATCACAATTGTTTTACGACGTTTCCATGAAACATGTTCATGCATGTCGTTCCCTTCCAAAATAGTGAACCAAGTGAAAAGGACTCACAGTCATATGTAGCATGTGCACTTCTTTGGGAAGTCATGTGCAGCAAGTGCACTTCTTTCGGATAAGTATCCTACACAGGTTTCTAGACTGTAACACTATGAATTCTGGAGAACACAACATTTGTTTTGTGCTGGTTCTACCAACTATGTTCAGGCTTGTAATGAGCTTGAAAATAGTGACCAAGTGAGGACGCGTCCAATTCACATGTTTCACTTTCTCTTCTCAGGGAAAAGAATCCTGTAGATGCTCATACGTTGTAACTTTTTATGTTCCGGAGAAATTTACACTGGTTTTGTGACGTTTTCTTGGAATGGGTTCACGCAGGCCTTGATTTTCCAAAACTGTGAACCAAGTGAGGAGGACTGAGAGTCAAATGTTGGAGGTGCACTTCTCAGGGATAAGTATCCTACAGAAGATTCTGTAGTGTTTCGCATTGTCTTCAGGAGAAGATCTTCCTCGTCTTGCGATATACGCACATAACATGTTCAGGCAGGCCATGATTTTCCAAAAGAGTGAACCAAGTGCGGAGGATTCAGAGTCAAATGTTGGCATTTCACTTCTTAGGGATACGTATCCTAGAGAAGTTCCTATACGGTAACTTTTGTGTTCAGGCGAAAATCATACTTGTTTTCTGACATTGGAATGGCACATGTTCACACAGGCCATGATTTCACAAAATAGAGAACCAAGTACAGAGGACTCAGAGTTAAATGTTGCAAGTGCGCTTCTTTAGGGGAAGTATCATACAGAAGTTTCTATATTGTAACTCTTTGTGTTCAAGAGGAAATGACACTTGTTTTACGACGTTTCCATGAAACATGTTCATGCATGTCGTTCCCTTCGAATATAGTGAACCAAGTGAAGAGGACTCACAGTCATATGTAGCATGTTCACTTCTTTGGGAAGTCATGTGCAGCATGTGCACTTCTTGTGGAAAAGTATCCTACACAGGTTTCTAGACTGTAAAACTTTGTATTCTGGAGAAAACAAAATTTGTTTTGTACTGATTCTACCAACTATGTTCAGGCTTGTAATGAGCATGAAAATTGTGACCACGTGAGGACACGTCAAATTCACATGATTCACTCTCTCTTCTCAGTGATAAGAATCCTGTAGATGTACATACTTTGGAACTTTTTATGTTGCGGAGAAATTCACACCGGTTTTGTGATGTTTTCATGGAATATGTTCAATCACGCCTCGATTTTCCAAAATAGTGAACCAAGTGAGGAGGACTGAGAGTCAAATATTGAAGGGGCACTTCTCAGGGAAAAGTATCCTACAGAAGATTCTGTAGTGTAACGCTTTGTGTTCAGGAGAAGATCATCCTCGTTTTGCGACATTCGCACATAACATGTTCACGCAGGCCATGATTTTCCAAAAGAGTGAACCAAGTGCGGAGGATTCAGAGTTAAAAGTTGGAATTTTACTTCTTATGGATAACTATCCTAGAGAAGTTCCTAAACTGTAACTTTTGTGTTCAGGCGTAAACAATACTTGTTTTCTGACATGTGAATGGCACATGTTCACACAGGCCATGATTTCACAAAATAGAGAACCAAGTGCGGAGGACTCAGAGTTAAATGTTGCAAGTGCGCTTCTTTAGGGGAAGTATCGTACAGAAGTTTGTATATTGTAACTCTTTGTGTTCAAGAGGAAATGACACTTGTTTTACGACGTTTCCATGAAACATGTTCATGCATGTCGTTCCCTTCGAAAATAGTGGACCAAGTGAAGAGGACTCACAGTCATATGTAGCATGTGCACTTCTTTGGGAAGTCATGTGCAGCATGTGCACTTCTTTCGGATAAGTATCCTAAACAGGTTTCTAGACTGTAAAACTTTGTATTCTGGAGAAAACAACATTTGTTTTTGTGCTGAATGTACCAACAATGTTCAGGCTTGTATAGAGCTTGTAAATAGTGACCTAGTGAGGACGTGTAAAATTCACATGTTTCACTTTCTCTTCTCAGCGATAAGAATCCTGTAGATGTTCATATGTTGTAACTTTTTATGTTGCGTAGAAATTCACACTGGTTTTGTGACGTTTTCATGTAATATGTTCACGCAGGCCTTGATTCTCCAAAATAGTGAACCAAGGGAGGAGGACTGAGAGTCAAATATTAGAGGTGCACTTCTCAGGGATAAGTATGCTACAGAAGATTCTGTAGGGTTACACTTTGTGTTCAGGATAAGATCATACTCATTTTGCAACATTCTCATGTAACATGTTCACGCAGGCAATGATTTTCCAAATGAGTGAACCAAGTGCGGAGGATTCAGAGTCAAATGTTGGCATTTCACTTCTTAGGGGTAAATGTACTAGAGAAGTTCCTATACGGTAACTTTTGTGTAAAGCAAAAATCATACTTGTTTCTGACATTCAAATGGCACATGTTCACACAGGCCATGGATTTACAAAATAGAGAATCAAGTGCGGAGGTCTCAGAGTTAAATGGTGCAAGTTCACTTCTTTAGGAGAAGTATGCACTTCTTTGGGAAATCATGTGCAGTATGTGCACTTCTTTCGGATAAGTATCCTTCACAGGTTTCTAGAATGTAAAACATTGTATTCTGGAGAAAACAACATTTGTATTGTGCTGATACTAACAACTATGTTCAGCCTTGTAATGAGCTTGAAAATAGTGACCAAGTGAGGACGCGTCAAATTCACATGTTTCACTTTCTCTTCTCAATGATAAGAATCCTGGAGATATTCATACGTTGGTTGTAACTTTTTATGTTTAGGAGAAATTCACACTGGTTTTGTGAAGTTTTAATGTAATAAGTTTACTCAGGCCTTGATTCTCTAAAATAGTGAAACAAGTGAGGAGCACTGAGAGTCAAATGTTGAAGGTGCACTCCTCATTGATAAGTATCCTACAGAAGATTCTGTAGTGTTACACTTTGTGTTCAGGAGAAGATCATCCTCGTTTTACGACATTCGCATGTAACATGTTCAGGCAGGCCATGATTTTCCAAAAGAGTGAACCAAGTGCGTAGGATTCAGAGTCAAATGTTGGCATTTCACTTGTTAGGGATAAGTATTCTAGAGAAGTTCCTATAAGGTAACTTTTGTGTTCAGGCGAAAATCATACTTATTTTCTGATATTCGAATGGCACATGTTCACACAGGCCATGGTTTTACAAAATAGAGAACCAAGTGCGGAGGACTCAGAGTTAAATGTTGCAAGTGCACTTCTTTAGGAGATGTATCATACAGAAGTTTCTATATTGGAAATCTTTGGGTTCAGAAGGAAATCACACTTGTTTTACGACGTTTCCATAAAATATGTTCATGCATGTCATTCCCTTCCAAAATAGTGAACCAAGTGAAGAGGACTCACAGTCATGTGTAGCATGTGCACTTCTTTGGGTCGTCATGTGCAGCATGTGCACTTCTTTGAGATAAATATCCTACTCAGGTTTCTGGACTTTAAACATTGTATTCTGGAGAAAACAACATTTGTTTTCTGCTGATTCTACCAACTATGTTCAGGCTTGTAATGAGCTTGAAAATAGTGACCAAGGGAGGACGCGTCAAATTCACATGTTTCACTTTCTCTTCTCAGTGATAAGAATCCTGTAGATGTTCATATGTTGTAACTTTTGATGTTCAGGAGAAATTCACACTGGTTTTGTGACGTTTCCATGGAATATGTTCATGCAGGCCTTGGTTCACCAAAACAGTGAACCAAGTGAGGAGGACTGAGAGTCAAATGTTGGAGGTGCACTTCTCAGGGATAAGTATCCTACAGAAGATTTTGCAGTGTTACACTTTGTGTTCAGGAGAAGATCATACTCGTTTTGCGACATTCGCATGTAACATGTTCACCCAGGCCATGATTTTCCAAAAGAGTGAAGAGAGTGCGGAGGATTCAGAGTCAAATGTTGGCATTTCACTTCTTAGGGATATGTATCCTAGAGAAGTTCCTACACGGTAACTTTGGTGTTCAGGCAAAAATCATTCTTGTTTTCTGTCATTCATTTGGCACAGGTTCACACAGGCCATGGTTTTACAAAATAGAACCAAGTACGGAGGACTCAGATTTAAATGTGGCAAGTGCACTTTTTGGGAGAAATATTGTACAGAAGTTTCTATATTGTAAGTCTTTGTGTTCAAGAAGAAATCACACTTGTTTTACATCGTTTCCATGAAACATGTTCATGCATATCGTTCCCTTCCAAAATAGTGAACCAAGTGAAGAGGACTCACAGTCATATGTAGCATGTGCACTTCTTTGGGAAGTCATGTGCAGCAAGTGCACTTCTTTCGGATAAGTATCCTACACAGGTTTCTAGACTGTAACACTATGCATTCTGGAGAACACAACATTTGTTTTGTGCTGATTCTACCAACTATGTTCATGCTTGTAATGAGCTTGAAAATAGTGACCAAGTGAGGACGCGTCCAATTCACATGTTTCACTTTCTCTTCTCAGGGAAAAGAATCCTGTAGATGCTCATACGTTGTAACTTTTTATGTTCCGGAGAAATTCACACTGGTTTTGTGACGTTTTCATGGAATATGTTCACGCAGGCCTTGATTTTCCAAAACAGTGAACCAAGTGAGGAGGACTGAGAGTCAAATGTTGGAGGTGCACTTCTCAGGGATAAGTATCCTACAGAAGATTCTGTAGTGTTTCGCTTTGTCTTCAGGAGAAGATCTTCCTCGTCTTGCGATATACGCACATAACATGTTCAGGCAGGCCATGATTTTCCAAAAGAGTGAACCAAGTGCGGAGGATTCAGAGTCAAATGTTGGCATTTCACTTCTTAGGGATAAGTATCCTAGAGATGTTCCTATATGGTAACTTTTGTCCTCAGGCGAAAATCATACTTGTTTTCTGACATGTGAATGGCACATGTTCACACAGGCCATGATTTCACAAAATAGAGAACCAAGTGCGGAGGAATCAGAGTTAAATGTTGCAAATGCCTTCTTTAGGAGAAGTATGGTACAGAAGTTTCTATATTGTAACTCTTTGTGTTCAGGAGGAAATCACACTTGTTTTATGACGTTTCCATGAAACATGTTCATGCATGTCGTTCCCTTCGAAAATAGTGAACCAAGTGAAGAGGACTCACAGGCATATGTAGCATGTGCACTTCTTTGGGAAGTCATGTGCAGCATGTGCACTTCTTTCGGATAAGTATACTACACAGGTTTCTAGACTGTAAAACTTTGTATTCTGGAGAAAACAACATTTGTTTTGTGCTGATTCTACCAACTATGTTCAGGCTTGTAATGAGCTTGAAAATAGTGACCAAGTGAGGACGCGTCCTATTCACATGTTTCACTTTCTCTTCTCAGTGATACGAATCCTGTAGATGCTCATACGTTGTAACTTTTTATGTTGCGGAGAAATTCACACTGGTTTTGTGACGTTTTCATGGAATATGTTCAGTCAGGCCTTGATTTTCCAAAATAGTGAACCAAGTGAGGAGGACTGAGAGTCAAATGTTGGAGGTGCACTTCTCAGGGATAAGTAAGAAGTTTCTGTAGTGTTACTCTTTGTGTTCAGGAGAAGATCATCCTCGTTTTGCGACATTCGCACATAACATGTTCACGCAGGCCATGATTTTCCAAAAGAGTGAACCAAGTGCAGAGGATTCAGAGTCAAATGTTGGCATTTCACTTCTTAGTGATGAGTATCCCAGAGAAGTTCCTAAACTGTAACTTTTGTGTTCAGGCAAAAATCATATTTGTTTTCTGACATTGGAATGGCACATGTTTATACAGGCCATGATTTCACAAAATAGAGACCCAAGTGTGGAGGACTCAGTGTTAAATGTTGCAAGTGTGCTTCTTTAGGAGAAGTATGATACAGAAGTTACTATATTGTAACTGGTTGTGTTAAGGAGAAAATCACACTTGTTTTACGACTATTCCATGAAACATGTTCATGCAGTCGTTCCCTTCGAAAACAGTGAACCAAGTGAAGAGGACTCACAGTCATATGTAGCATGTAGACTTCTTTGGGAAGTCATGTGCAGCATGTGCACTTCGTTCGGATAAGTATCCTACACAGGTTTCTAGATTGTAGCACTTTGTATTCAAGAGAGAACAACATTACTTTTGTGCTGATTCTACCAGCTATGTTCAGGCTTGTAATGAGCTTGAAAATAGTGACCAAGTGAGGACGCGTCAAATTCACATGTTTCATTTTCTCTTCTCAGTGATAAGAATCCTGTAGATATTCACAGGTTGTTACTTTTAATGTTCGGGAGAAATTCACACTGGTTTTGTGACGTTTTCATGGAATATGTTCACGCAGGCCTTGATTTTTCAAAAGAGTGAAACAAGTGAGGAGGACTGAGAGTCAAATGTTGGAGGTGCACTTCTCAGGGATAAGTATCCTACAGAAGATTCTGTAGTGTTTCGCTTTGTCTTCAGGAGAAGATCTTCTTCGTTTTGCGACATATGCACATACCATGTTCACGCAGGCCATGATTTTCCAAAAGAGTGAACCAAGTAAGGAGGATTCAGAGTCAAATGTTGGCATTTCACTTCTTAGGGATAAGTATCCTAGAGAAGTTCCGAAACTGTAAATTTTGTGTTCTCGCGAAAATCATACTTGTTTTCTGACATGTGAATGGCACACGTTCACACAGGCCATGATTTCACAAAATAGAGAACTAAGTGCAAAGGACTCAGAGTTAAATGTTGCAAGTGTGCTTCTTTAGGAGAAGTATCGTACAGAAGTTTCTATATTGTAACTCTTTGTGTTCAGGAGGAAATCACACTTGTTTTACGACGTTTGCATGAAACGTGTTCATGCATGTCGTTCCCTTCGAAAACAGTGAACCAAGTGAAGAGGACTCACAGTCATATGTAGCATGTGCACTTCTTTGAGAAGTCATGTGCAGCATGTGCACTTCTTTCGGATAAGTATCCTACACAGGTTTCTACACTGTAACACTTTGTATTCAGGAGAAAACAACATAACTTTTGTGCTGATTCTACCAGCTATGTTCAGGCTTGTAATGAGCTTGAAAATAGTGTCCAAGTGAGGACGCATCAAATTCACATGTTTCACTTTCTCTGCTCAATGATAAGAATCCTGTAGATGTTCATAAGTTGTAATTTTATGTTCCGGAGAAATTCACACTGGTTTTGTGACGTTTTCATGGAATATATTCCCGCAGGCCTTGATTTTCCAAAAGAGTGAACCAAGTGAGGAGGACTGAGAGTCAAATGTTGGAGGGGCACTTGTCAGGGATAAGTATCCTACAGAAAATTCTGTCGTGTTTCGCTTTGTGTTCAGGAGAAAATCTTCCTCTTCTTGCGACATACGCACATAACATGTTCACGCAGGCCATGATTTTCCAAACGAGTGGACCAGTGCCGAGGATTCAGAGTCAAATGTTGGCATTTCACTTCTTAGGGATAGGTATCCTAGAGAAGTTCCTAAACTGTAACTTTTGTTTTCAGGCGAAAATCATACTTGTTTTCTGACATTGGAATGCCACATGTTCACACAGGCCATGATTTCACAAAATAGAGAACCAAGTGCGGAGGACTCAGAGTTAAATGTTGCAAGTACGCTTCTTTAGGAGAAGTAGCGTACAGAAGTTTCTATATTGTACCTCTTTGTGTTCAGGAGGAAATCACACTTGTTTTAGAACGTTTCCATGAAACATGTTCATGCATGTCGTTCAGTTCGAAAATAGTGAACCAAGTGAAGAGGACTCACAGTCATATGTAGCATGTGCACTTCGTTGGGAAGTCATGTGCAGCATGTGCACTTCTTTCGGATAAATATCCTAAACAGGTTTCTAAACTGTAACACTTTGTATTCTGGAGAAAACAACATTTGCTTTATTTGATTCTACCAACTATGTTCAGGCTTGTAATGAGCTTGAAAATAGTGACCAAGTGAAGACGCGTCAAATTCACATGTTTTACTTTCTCCTCTCAGTGATAAGAATCCTGTAGATGTTCATACGTTGTAACTTTTTATGTTGCGTAGAAATTCACACTGGTTTTGTGACGTTTTCATGGAGTATGTTCACGCAGGCCTTGATTTTCCAAAAGAGTGAACGAAGTGAGGAGGACTGAGAGTCAAATGTTGAATGTGCACTACTCAGGGATAAGTATCCTACAGAAGATTCTGTAGTGTTACACTTTGTGTACATGAGAATGTCATCCTCCTTTTGCGACATTCGCACATAACAACTTCACGCCGGCCATGATTTTCCAAAAGAGTGAACCAAGGCCAGAGGATTCAGAGTCAAATGTTGGCATTTCACTTCTTAGGGATACGTATCCTAGAGAATTTCCTAAACTGTAACTTTTGTGTTTAGGGGAAAATCATACTTGTTTTCTGACATTGGAATGGCACATGTTCAACCAGGCCATGATTTCACAAAATAGAGAACCAAGTGCTGAGGACTCAGAGTTAAATTTGGCAAATGCGCTTCTTTAGGAGAAGTATCGTACAGAAGTTTCTATATTGTAACTCTTTGTGTTCAGGAGGAAATCACACTTGTTTTACGACGTTTCCATGAAACATGTTCATGCATGTTGTTCCCTTCGAAAATAGTGAACCAAGTATAGAGCACTCACAGTCATATTTAGCATGTGCACTTCTCCGGGAAGTCATGTGTAGCATGTGCACTTCTTTCGGATAAGTATCCTACACAGGTTTTTAGACTGTAAAACTTTGTATTCAGGAGAAAACAACATTACTTTTGTGCTGATTCTACCAACTATGTTCAGGCTTGTAATGAGCTTGAAAATAGTGACCAACTGATGACGCGTCCAATTCACATGTTTCACTTTCTCTTCTCAGTGATAAGAAACCTGTAGATGTTCATACTTTGTAACTTTTTATGTTCCGGAGAAATTCACACTGGTTTTGCAACGTTTTCATGGAATATGTTCACGGAGGCCTTGATTTTCCAAAAGAGTGAACCAAGTGAGGAGGACTGAGAGTCAAATGTTGGAGGTGCACTTCTCAGGGATAAGTATCCTAGAGAAGATTCTGTAGTGTTACGCTTTGTTTTCAGGAGAAGTTCATCCTCGTTTTGAGACATTCACACATGATATGTTCACGCAGGCCATGATTTTCCAAAAGAGTGAACCAAGGGCGGAGAATTCAGAGTCAAATGTTGGCATTTCACTTCTTAGGGATACGTATCCTAGAGAAGTTCCTACACTGTAACTTTTGTGTTCAGGCGAAAAACATACTTGTGTTCTGACATGTGAATGGCATACGGTCACACAGGCCATGATTTCACAAAATAGAGAACCAAGTGCGGAGGACTCAGAGTTAAATGTTGCAAGTGCGATTCTTTTGGAGAAGTATCATACAGAAGTTTCTATATTGTAACTCTTTGTGTTCAGGAGGAAACACACTTGTTTTAAGACGTTTACATGAAACATGTTCATGCATATCGTTCCCTACGACAATAGTGAACCAAGTGAAAAGCACTCACATTCATATGTAGCATGTCGACTTCTTTAGGAAGTCATGTGTAGCATGTGCACTTCTTTCGGATAAGTATCCTACACAGGTTTCTAGACTGTAGCACTTTCCATTCTGGAGAACACAACATTTGTTTTCTGCTGATTCTACCAACTATGTTCAGGCTCATAATGAGCTTGAAAATAGTGACCAAGTGAGGACGCGTCCAATTCACGTTTCACTTTCTCTTCTCAGTGATAAAAATCTTGTAGATGTTCATAAGTTGTAACGTTTTATGTTCCGGAGAAATTCACACTGGTATTGTGACGTTTTCATGGAATATGTTCACGCAGGCCTTGATTTTCCAAAAGAGTGAACCAAGTGAGGAGGATTGAGAGTCAAATGTTGGAGGTGCACTTCTCAGTGATAAGTATCCTACATTAGATTCTGTAGTGTTACGCTTCGTGTTCAGGAGAAGGTCATCCTCGTTTTGAGACATTCACACATGACATGTTCACGGAGGCCATGAATTTCCAAAAGAGTGAACCAAGGCCGGAGGATTCAGAGTCAAATGTTGGCATTTCACTTCTTAGGGATAAGTATCCTAGGGAAGTTCCTAAACTGTAACTTTTGTGTTCAGGCGAAAAACATACTTGTGTTCTGACATGTGATTGGCACACGTTCACACAGGCTATGATTTCACAAAATAGAGAACCAAGTGCGGAGGACTCAGAGTTAAATGTTGCAAGTGCGCTTCTTTTGGAGAAGTATCTTAGAGAAGTTTCTATATTGTAACTCTTTGTGTTCAGGAGGAAATCACACTTGTTTTACGACGTTTGCATGAAATGTCTTCATGCATGTCGTTCCATTCGAAAACAGTGAACCAAGTGAAGAGGACTCACAGTCATAAGTAGCATGTGCACTTCTTTGGGGAGTTATGTGCAGCATGTGCACTTCTTTTGGATAAGTATCCTACACAGGTTTCTAGACTGTAACACTTTGTATTCAGGAGAAAACAACATTACTTTTGTGCTGATTCTACCAGCTATTTTCAGGCTTGTAATGAGCTTGAAAATAGTGACCAAGTGAGGACGCGTCCAATTCACATGTTTCACTTTCTCTGCTCAGTGATAAGAATCCTGTAGATGTTCATACGTTGTAACTTTTTATGTTCTGGAGAAATTCACACTGGTTTTGTGACGTTTTCATGGAGTATGTTCACGCAGGCCTTGATTTTCCAAAAGAGTGAACCAAGTGAGGAGGACTGAGAGTCAAATGTTGGAGGTGCACTTCTCAGGGATAAGTATCCTTCAGAAGATTCTGTAGTGTTATGCTTTGTGTTCAGGAGAAGATCATCCTCGTTTTGCGACGTTCGGACATAACATGTTCACGCAGGCCGTGATTTTCCAAAAGAGTGAACCAAGTGCGGAGGATTCAGAGTCAAATGTTGGCATTTCACTTCTTAGGGATAAGTATCCTAGAGAAGTTCCTAAACTGTAACTTTTGTGTTCAGGTGAAAATCATACTTGTTTTCTGACATTTGAATGGCACATGTTCGCACAGGCCATGATTTCACAAAATAGAGAACCAAGTGCGTAGGACTCACAGTTAAATGTTGCAAGTGTGCCTCTTTAGGAGAATTATCGTACAGAAGTTTCTATATTTTAACTCTTTGTGTTCAGGAGGAAATCACACTTGTTTTAAGACGTTTCCATGAAACATGTTCATGCATGTCGTTCCCTTCGAAAATAGTGAACCAAGTGAAGAGGACTCACAGTCATATGTAGCATGGTCACTTTTTTGGGAAGTCATGGGCAGCATGTGCACTTTTTTCGGATAAGTATCCTACACAGGTTTCTAGACTGTAACACTTTGTATTCTGGAGAAAACAACATTACTTTTGTGCTGATTCTACCAACTATGTTCAGGCTTGTAATGAGCTTGTAAATAGCGACCAAGTGAGGACGCGTGAAATTCACATGTTTCACTTTCTCTGCTAGGTGATAAGAATCTTGTAGATGTTCATACGTTGTAACTTTTTATGTTGCGGAGAAATTCACCCTGGTTTTGTGACGTTTTCATGGAATATGTTCATGCAGGCCTTGATTTTCCAACAGAGTGAACCAAATGAGGAGGCCTGAGAGTCAAATGTTGGAGGTGCACTTCTCAGGGATAAGTATCCTATAGAAGATTCTGTAGTGTTTCGCTTTGTCTTCAGGAGAAGATCATCCTCGTTTTGTGACATTCGAAAATAACATGTTCAGGGAGGCCATGAATTTCCAAAAGAGTGAACCATGTGCGGAGGATTCCGATTCAAATGTTGGCATTTCACTTCTTAGGGAAAAGTATCCTAGAGAAGTTCCTAAACTGTAACTTTTGTGTTCAGGCGAAAATCATACTTGTTTTCTGACATTGGAATGGCATATGTTCACACAGTGCATGATTTCACAAAATAGAGAACCAAGTGCGGAGAACTCAGAGTTAAATGTTGCAAGTGCGATTCTTTAGGAGAAGTATCTTACAGAAGTTTCTATATTGTAACTCTTTGTGTTGAGGTGGAAATCAAACTTGTTTTACGACGTTTCCATGAAACGTGTTCATGCATGTCCTTAACTTCGAAAACAGTGAACCAAGTGAAGAGGACTCACAGTCATATGTAGCATGTGCACTTCTTTGGGAAGTCATGTGCAGCATGTGCACTTCTTTCGGATAAGTATCCTACACAGGTTTCTAGACAGTAACACTTTGTATTCTGGTGAAAACAACATTTGTTTTGTGCTGATTCTACCAACTATGTTCAGGCTTGTAATGAGCTTGAAAATAGTGACCAAGTGAGGACGCATCATATTCACATGTTTCTCTTTCTCTTCTTAGTGATAAGAATCCTGTAGATGTTCATACGTTTAACATTTTATGTTCCGCTAGAAATTCACACTGGTTTTGAGACGTTTTCATGGAATATGTTCACAGTGGCCTTGATTTTCCAAAATAGTGAACCAAGTGAGGAGGACTGAGAGTCAAATTTGGAGGTGCACTTGTCAGGGATAAGTATCTTACAGAAGATTCTGTAGTGTTACGCTTTGTGTTCAGGAGACGATCATCCTCATTTTGTGACATTCACGCATGACATGTTCACGCAGGCCATGATTTTCCAAAAGAGTGAACCAAGTGCGGAGGATTCAGAGTCAAATGTTGGCATTTCACTTCTTAGGGATAAGTATCCTAGAGAAGTGCCTAAACTGTAACTTTTGTGTTCAGGCGAAAATCATACTTGTTTTCTGACATTGGAATGGCACATGTTCACACAGGCCATGATTTCACAAAATAGAGAACCAAGTGCGGAGGACTCAGAGTTAAATGTTGCAAGTGCGCTTCTTTTGGAGAAGTATCGTACAGAAGTTTCTATATTGTAACTCTTTGTGTTCAGGAGGAAATCACACTTGTTTTACGACATTTGCATGAAACGTGTTCATGCATGTCATTCCCTTCGAAAACAGTGAACCAAGTGAAGGGGACTCACAGTCATATGTAGCATGTGCACTTCTTTGGAAAGACATGTGCAGCATGTGCACTTGTTTATGATAAGTACCCTACACAGGTTTCTAGACTGTAACACTTTGTATTCTTTAGAAAACAACATTTGTTTTGTGCTGATTCTACCAACTATGTTCAGGCTTGCAATGAGCTTGAAAATAGTGACCAAGTGAAGACGCGTCAAATTCACATGTTTTACTTTCTCCTCTCAGTGATAAGAATCCTGTAGATGTTCATACGTTGTAACTTTTTATGTTCCAGAGAAATTCACACTGGTTTTGTGACGTTTTCATGGAGTATGTTCACGCAGGCCTTGATTTTCCAAAAGAGTGAACCAAGTGAGGAGGACTGAGAGTCAAATGTTGAAGGTGCACTACTCAGGGATAAGTATCCTACAGAAGATTCTGTAGTGTTACGCTTTGTGTACATGAGAATTTCATCCTCCTTTTGCGACATTCGCACATAACACTGTTCACGCAGGCCATGATTTTCCAAAAGAGTGAACCAAGTGCGGAGGATTCAGAGTCAAATGTTGGCATTTCACTTCTTAGGGATACGTATCCTAGAGAATTTCCTAAACTGTAACTTTTGTGTTCAGGGGAAAATCATACTTGTTTTCTGACATTAGAATGGCACATGTTCAACCAGGCCATGATTTCACAAAATAGAGAACCAAGTGCGGAGGACTCAGAGTTAAATGTGGCAAATGCGCTTCTTTAGGAGAAGTATCGTACAGAAGTTTCTATATTGTAACTCTTTGTGTTCAGGAGGAAATCACACTTGTTTTACGACGTTTCCATGAAACATGTTCATGCATGTCGTTCCCTTCGAAAATAGTGAACCAAGTATAGAGCACTCACAGTCATATGTAGCATGTGCACTTCTTCGGGAAGTCATGTGTAGCATGTGCACTTCTTTCGGATAAGTATCCTACACAGGTTTCTAGACTGTAAAACTTTGTATTCTGGAGAAAACAACATTAGTTTTGTGCTGATTCTACCAACTATGTTCAGGCTTGTAATGAGCTTGAAAATAGTGATCAAGTGAGGACGCGTCCAATTCACATGTTTCACTTTCTCTTCTCAGTGATAAGAATCCTGTAGATGTTCATACGTTGTAACTTTTTATGTTCCGGAGAAATTCACACTGGTTTTGTAACGTTTTCATGGAATATGTTCACGCAGGCCTTGATTTTCCAAAAGAGTGAACCAAGTGAGGAGGACTGAGAGTCAAATGTTGGAGGTGCACTTCTCAGGGATAAGTATCCTACAGAAGATTCTGTAGTGTTACGCTTTGTGTTCAGGAGAAGATCATCCTCGTTTTGCGACATTCACACATGACATGTTCACGCAGGCCATGATTTTCCAAAAGAGTGAACCAAGTGCGGAGGATTCAGAGTCAAATGTTGGCATTTCACTTCTTAGGGATAAGTATCCTAGAGAAGTGCCTAAACTGTAACTTTTGTGTTCAGGCGAAAATCATACTTGTTTTCTGACATTGGAATGGCACATGTTCACACAGGGCATGATTTCACAAAATAGAGAACCAAGTGCGGAGGACTCAGAGTTAAATGTGGCAAATGCCCTTCTTTAGGAGAAGTATCGTACAGAAGTTTCTATATTGTAACTCTTTGTGTTCAGGAGGAAATCACACTTGTTTTACGACATTTGCATGAAACGTGTTCATGCATGTCATTCCCTTCGAAAAAAGTGAACCAAGTGAAAGGGACTCACAGTCATATGTAGCATGTGCACTTCTTTGGAAAGACATGTGCAGCATGTGCACTTCTTTATGATAAGTACCCTACACAGGTTTCTAGACTGTAACACTTTGTATTCTTTAGAAAACAACATTTGTTTTGTGCTGATTCTACCAACTATGTTCAGGCTAGTAATGAGCTTGAAAATAGTGACCAAGTGAGGACGCATCACATTCACATGTTTCTCTTTCTCTTCTTAGTGATAAGAATCCTGTAGATGTTCATACGTTTAACATTTTATGTTCCGCTAGAAATTCACACTGGTTTTGAGACGTTTTCATGGAATATGTTCACAGTGGCCTTGATTTTCCAAAATAGTGAACCAAGTGAGGAGGACTGAGAGTCAAATTTGGAGGTGCACTTCTCAGGGATAAGTATCCTACAGAAGATTCTGTAGTGTTACGCTTTGTGTTCAGGAGACGATCATCCTCGTTTTGTGACATTCACACATGACATGTTCACGCAGGCCATGATTTTCCAAAAGAGTGAACCAAGTGCGGAGGATTCAGAGTCAAATGTTGGCATTTCACTTCTTAGGGATAAGTATCCTAGAGAAGTGCCTAAACTGTAACTTTTGTGTTCAGGCGAAAATCATACTTGTTTTCTGACATTGGAATGGCACATGTTCACACAGGGCATGATTTCACAAAATAGAGAACCAAGTGCGGAGGACTCAGAGTTAAATGTTGCAAGTGCGCTTCATTAGGAGAAGTATCTTACAGAAGTTTCTATATTGTAACTCTTTGTGTTGAGGTGGAAATCACACTTGTTTTACGACGTTTGCATGAAACGTCTTCATGCATGTCCTTCCCTTCGAAAACAGTGAACCAAGTGAAGAGGACTCACAGTCATATGTAGCATGTGCACTTCTTTGGGAAGTCATGTGCAGCATGTGCACTTCTTTCGGATAAGTATCCTACACAGGTTTCTAGACGGTAACACTTTGTATTCTGGAGAAAACAACATTTGTTTTGTGCTGATTCTACCAACTATGTTCAGGCTTGTAATGAGCTTGAAAATAGTGACCAAGTGAGGACGCATCATATTCACATGTTTCTCTTTCTCTTCTTAGTGATAAGAATCCTGTAGATGTTCATACGTTTAACATTTTATGTTCCGCTAGAAATTCACACTGGTTTTGAGACGTTTTCATGGAATATGTTCACAGTGGCCTTGATTTTCCAAAATAGTGAACCAAGTGAGGAGGACTGAGAGTCAAATTTGGAGGTGCACTTCTCAGGGATAAGTATCCTACAGAAGATTCTGTAGTGTTACGCTTTGTGTTCAGGAGACGATCATCCTCGTTTTGTGACATTCACACATGACATGTTCACGCAGGCCATGATTTTCCAAAAGAGTGAACCAAGTGCGGAGGATTCAGAGTCAAATGTTGGCATTTCACTTCTTAGGGATAAGTATCCTAGAGAAGTTCCTAAACTGTAACTTTTGTGTTCAGGCGAAAATCATACTTGTGTTCTGACATTGGAATGGCACATGTTCACACAGGCCATGATTTCACAAAATAGAGAACCAAGTGCGGAGGACTCAGAGTTAAATGTTGCAAGTGCGCTTCTTTTGGAGAAGTATCGTACAGAAGTTTCTATATTGTAACTCTTTGTGTTCAGGAGGAAATCACACTTGTTTTACGACATTTGCATGAAACGTGTTCATGCATGTCATTCCCTTCGAAAACAGTGAACCAAGTGAAGGGGACTCACAGTCATATGTAGCATGTGCACTTCTTTGAAAGACATGTGCAGCATGTGCACTTGTTTATGATAAGTACCCTACACAGGTTTCTAGACTGTAACACTTTGTATTCTTTAGCAAACAACATTTGTTTTGTGCTGATTCTACCAACTATGTTCAGGCTTGCAATGAGCTTGAAAATAGTGACCAAGTGAAGACGCGTCAAATTCACATGTTTTACTTTCTCTTCTCAGTGATAAGAATCCTGTATATGTTCATACGTTGTAACTTTTTATGTTCCGGAGAAATTCACACTGGTTTTGTGACGTTTTCATGGAGTATGTTCACGCAGGCCTTGATTTTCCAAAAGAGTGAACCAAGTGAGGAGGCCTGAGAGTCAAATGTTGGAGGTGCAATTCTCAGGGATAAGTATCCTACAGAAGATTCTGTAGTGTTAAGCTTTGTGTTCATGAGAAGATCATCCTCGTTTTGCGACATTCGTACATAACATGTTCACGCAGGCCATGATTTTCTAAAAGAGTGAACCAAGTGCAGAGGATTCAGAGTCATATGTTGGCAGTTCCCTTATTAGGGAGAAGTATCCCAGAGAAGTTCCTAAACAGTAACTTTTGTGTTCAGGCGAAAATCATACTTGTTTTCTGACATTGGAATGGCACATGTTCACACAGGGCATGATTTCACAAAATAGAGAACCAAGTGCGGAGGACTCAGAGTTAAATGTTGCAAGTGCGCTTCTTTAGGAGAAGTATCTTACAGAAGTTTCAATATTGTAACTCTTTGTGTTGAGGTGGAAATCACACTTGTTTTACGACGTTTGCATGAAACGTCTTCATGCATGTCCTTCCCTTCGAAAACAGTGAACCAAGTGAAGAGGACTCACAGTCATATGTAGCATGTGCACTTCTTTGGGAAGTCATGTGCAGCATGTGCACTTCTTTCGGATAAGTATCCTACACAGGTTTCTAGACGGTAACACTTTGTATTCTGGAGAAAACAACATTTGTTTTGTGCTGATTCTACCAACTATGTTCAGGCTAGTAATGAGCTTGAAAATAGTGACCAAGTGAGGACGCATCACATTCACATGTTTCTCTTTCTCTTCTTAGTGATAAGAATCCTGTAGATGTTCATACGTTTAACATTTTATGTTCCGCTAGAAATTCACACTGGTTTTGAGACGTTTTCATGGAATATGTTCACAGTGGCCTTGATTTTCCAAAATAGTGAACCAAGTGAGGAGGACTGAGAGTCAAATTTGGAGGTGCACTTCTCAGGGATAAGTATCCTACAGAAGATTCTGTAGTGTTACGCTTTGTGTTCAGGAGAAGATCATCCACGTTTTGCGACGTTCGGACATAACATGTTCACGCAGGCCATGAATTTCCAAAAGAGTGAACCAAGTGCGGAGCATTCAGAGTCAAATGTTGGCATTGCACTTCTTAGGGAAAAGTATCCTAGAGAAGTTCCTAAACTGTAACTTTTGTGTTCAGGCGAAAATCATACTTGTTTTCTGACATTGGAATGGCACATGTTCACACAGGCCATGATATCACAAAATAGAGAACCAAGTGCGGAGGACTCAGATTTAAATGTGGCAAATGCGCTTCTTTAGGAGAAGTATCGTACAGAAGTTTCTATATTGTAACTCTTTGTGTTCAGGAGGAAATCACACTTGTTTTACGACGTTTCCATGAAACATGTTCATGCATGCCGTTCCCTTCGAAAATAGTGAACCAAGTATAGAGCACTCACAGTCATATTTAGCATGTGCACTTCTCTGGGAAGTCATGTGTAGCATGTGCACTTCTTTCGGATAAGTATCCTACACAGGTTTTTAGACTGTAACACTTTGCATTCTGGAGAAAACAACATTTGCTTTGTGCTGATTCTACCAGCTATGTTCAGGCTTGTATTGAGCTTGAAAATAGTGACCAAGTGAGGACGCGTCCAATTCACATGTTTCACTTTCTCTGCTCAGTGATAAGAATCCTGTAGATGTTCATACGTTGTAACTTTTTATGTTCCGTAGAAATTCACACTGGTTTTGTGACGTTTTCATGGAATATGTTCACGCAGGCCTTGATTTTCCAAAACAGTGAACCAAGTGAGGAGGACTGAGAGTCAAATGTTGGAGGTGCACTTCTCAGGGATAAGTATCCTACAGAAGATTCTGTAGTGTTACGCTTTGTGTTCAGGAGAAGATCATCCACGTTTTGCGACGTTCGGACATAACATGTTCACGCAGGCCATGAATTTCCAAAAGAGTGAACCAAGTGCGGAGCATTCAGAGTCAAATGTTGGCATTGCACTTCTTAGGGAAAAGTATCCTAGAGAAGTTCCTAAACTGTAACTTTTGTGTTCAGGCGAAAATCATACTTGTTTTCTGACATGTGAATGGCACATGTTCACAAAGGCCATGATTTCACAAAATAGAGAACCAAGTGCGGAGGACTCAGAATTCAATGTTGCAAGTACGCTTCTTTAGAAGTATCGTACAGAAGTTTGTATATTGTAACTCTTTGTGTTCAGGAGGAAATCACACTCTTTTACTACGTTTTCATGAAACATGTTCATTCATGTCGTTCCCTTCAAAAATAGTGAACCAAGTTAAGAGGACTCACAGTCATATGTAGCATGTGCACTTCTTTGGAAATCATGTGCAGCATGTGAACTTCTTTCGAATAAGTATTCTCCACAGGTTTCTAGACAGTAAAACTTTGTATTCTGGAGAAACCACATGTGTTTTGTGCTGATTCTACATTTAGGTTCAGGCTTGTAATGAGCTTACAAGTAGTGACCAAGTGAGGACGCGACAAATTCTCATGTTTCACTTTCTCTTCTCAGTGATAAGAATCCTGTAGATGTTCATACGTTCTAACATTTTATGTTCCGGAGAAATTCACACTGATTTTGTGACGTTTTCATGGAATATGTTCACACAGGCCTGGATTTTTCAAAATAGTGAACCAAGTGAGGAGGACTGAGAATCAAAAGTTGGAGGTGCACTTCTCAGGGATAAGTATCCTGCAGAAGATTCTGTAGTGTTACGCTTTGTGTTCAGGAGAAGATCATCCTCGTTTTGCGACATTCGCACATAACATCTTCACGCAGGCCATGATTTTCCAAGGAGGGAACCAAGTGCGCAGGATTCAGAGTCAAATGTTGGCATTTCACTTCTTAGGCATAAGTATCCTAGAGAAGTTCCTAAACTGTAAATTTTGTGTTCAGGCAAAAATCATACTTGTTTTCTGACATGTGAATGGCACATTTTCACAAAGGCCATGATTTCACAAAATAGAGAACCAAGTGCGGAGGTCTCAGAGTTAAAAGTTGCAAGTGCGCTTCTTTAGGAGAAGTATCGTACAGAAGTTTCTATATTGTAAATCTTTGTGCTCAGGAGGAAATCACACTTTTTTACGACGTTTCCGTGAAACATGTTCATGCATGTCGTTCCCTTCGAAAATAGTGAACCAATGGAAGAGGACTCACAGTCATATGTAGTATGTGCACTTCTTTGGGAAGTCATGTGCAGCATGTGCACTTATTGCGGATAAGTATCCTACACAGGTTTCTAGACTTTAAACTTTGTATTCTGGAGAAAACAACATTTGTTTTGTGCTTATTCTACCAACTATATTCAGGCGTGTATTGATCTTGAAAATAATGACCAAGTGAGGACGTGTCCAATTCACATGTTTCACTGTCTCTTCTCAGTGATAAGAATCCTGTAGATGTTCATAAGTTGTAACTTTTTATGTTCCGGAGAAATTCACACTGGTTTTGTGACATTTTCATGGAATATTTTCATGCAGGCCTTCATGTTCCAAAATTGTGAAACAAGGGAGGAGGACCGAGAGTCAAATGTTGGAGGTGCACTTCTCCGGGATAAGTATCCTACAGAAGATTCTGTAGTGTTACGCTTTGTGTTCAGGAGAAGATCATCCTCGTTTTGCGACATTCGCACATAACATCTTCACGCAGGCCATGATTTTCCAAGGAGGGAACCAAGTGCGCAGGATTCAGAGTCAAATGTTGGCATTTCACTTCTTAGGCATAAGTATCCTAGAGAAGTTCCTAAACTGTAAATTTTGTGTTCAGGCAAAAATCATACTTGTTTTCTGACATGTGAATGGCACATTTTCACAAAGGCCATGATTTCACAAAATAGAGAACCAAGTGCGGAGGTCTCAGAGTTAAATGTTGCAAGTGCGCTTCTTTAGGAGAAGTATCGTGCAGAACTTTCTATATTGTAAATCTTTGTGTTCAGGAGGATATCACACTTGTTTTACGACGTTTGCATAAAACATGTTCATGCATGTCGTTCCCTTCGAAAATAGTGAACCAAGGGAAGAGGACTCACAGTCATATGTAGTATGTGCACTTCTTTGGGAAGTCATGTGCAGCATGTGCACTTCTTGCGGATAAGTATCCTACACAGGTTTCTAGACTGTAAACTTTGTATTCTGGAGAAAACAACATTTGTTTTGTGCTTATTCTACCAACTATATTCAGGCGTGTAATGATCTTGAAAATAGTGACCAAGTGAGGACGTGTCCAATTCACATGTTTCACTTTCTCTTCTCAGTGATGAGAATCCTGTAGATGTTCATAAGTTGTAACTGTTTATGTTCTGGAGAAATTCACACTGGTTTGTGTCATTTTTCATTGAATATTTTCATGCAGGCCTTGATGTTCCAAAAAATGAAACAAGGGAGGAGGACTGAGAGTCAAATGTTGGAGGTGCACTTCTCAAGGTTAAGTATCCTACAGAAGATTCTGTAGTGTTACGCTTTGTGTTCAGGAGAAGATCATCCTCGTTTGGGACATTCGCACATAACATGTTCATGCAGGCCATGAATTTCGAAAGAGTAAACCAAGTGGGCAGGATTCAGAGTCAAATGTTGGCATTTCACTTCTTAGTGTTAAGTATCCTAGAGAAGTTCCTAAACTGTAACTTTTATGTTCAGACGAAAATCATACTGTTTTCTGACATTGGAATGGCACATGTTCACAAAGGCCATGATTTCACAAAATAGAGAACCAAGTGCGGAGGACTCAGAGTTATATGTTGCAAGTGCGCTTCTTTAGGAGAAGAATCGTACAGAAGATTCTATATTGTAACTCTTTGTGTTCAGGAGGAAATCACACTTGTTTTACGACGTTTCCATGAAACATGTTCATGCAGGTCGTTCCCTTCAAAAATAGTGAACCAAGTGAAGAGGACTCACAGTCATATGTTGCATATGTACTTCTTTGGGAAGTCATGTGCAGCATGTGCACTTGTTTCAGATTAGTATCCTACACAGGTTTCTTGACTGTAACACTTTGTATTCTGGAGAAAACAACATTTGTTTTGTGCTGATTCTACCATGTTCAGGCTTGTAATGAGCTTGAAAATAGTGACCAAGTGAGCACGCGTGTACCTTTTGTTTTCAGGCGAAAATCATACTTGTTTTCAGACATGTGAATGGCACATGTTCACACAGGTCATGATTTCACAAAATAGAGAACCAAGTGTGGAGGACTCAGAGTTAAATGTTGCAAGTGCGCTTCTTTAGGAGAAGAATCGTACAGAAGTTTCTATATTGTAACTCTTTGTGTTCAGGAGGAAATCACACTTGTTTTATGACGTCTCCATGAAACATGTTCATGCATGTCGTTCCCTTCAAAAATAGTGAACAAGTGAAGAGGACTCACCGTCATATGTAGCATGTGCACTTCTTTGGGAAGTCATGTGCAGCATGTGAAATTCTTTCAGATAAGTATCCTACATAGGTTTCTAGACTGTAAAACTTGTATTCTGGAGAAACCACATTTGTTTTGTGCTGATTCTACCAACTAGGTTCAGGCTTGTAATGAGCTTAAAAGTAGTGACCAAGGAGGACGCGTCAAATTCACATGATTCACTTTCTCTTCTCAGTGAACGAATCCTGTAGATGTTCATACGTTGTAACTTTTTATGTTCAGGAGAAATTCACACTGGTTTTGTGAGGTATTCATGGACTATTTTCAGGCAGGCCTTGATTTTCCAAAATAGTGAAGCAAGTGAGGAGGACTGAGAGTCAAATGTTGGAGGTGCACTTCTCAGGGATAAGTATCCTACAGAAGATTCTGTAATGTTACGCTTTGTGTTCAGGAGAAGATCATCCTCGTTTTGCGACATTCACACATAAACATGTTTCACGCTAGCCAGGTCCAGTGATTCGAAAAGAGAGGAACCATGTGCGGAGGATTCAGAGGTCCAAATGCTTGGCATTTCACTTCTTAGGGATAAGTATCTAGAGAAGTTCCGAAAACTGTAACTTTTGTGTTCAGACGAAATCATACTTGTTTTCTCACGGTGAATGACACATTTTCACACAGGCCATGATTTCACCAAAATAGAGAACCAAGTGCGGGAGGACTCAGAGTTAAATGTTGCAATTGCACTTCTTTAGGAGAAGTATCGTACAGAAGTTTTCTATATTGCAACCCTGTTGTTCAGGAGGAAATCCACACTTGTTTTACAAACCTTTCCTTGAAACATGTTCATGCATGTCGATCCCTTCGAAAATAGTGAACCAAGGGAAGAGGCCCAACAGTCATATGTAGCAATGTGCACTTCTTTGGGAAGTCATGTGCAGCATTGCACTTCTTTGGGATAAGTATCCTACACAAGGTTTCTAGACTGTAAACTTGTATTCTGCCAGAAAACAACATTGTTTTGTGCTGATTCTACCAGCTATGTTCAGGCTTGTAATGGAGCTTGAAAATAGTGACCAAGTGAGACGCGTCCAATTCACATGTTTCACTTTCTCTTCTCAGTGATAAGAATCCTGTAGATGTTCATACGTTGTGACTTCATATGTTCCGGAGAAATTCACACTGGTTTTGTGACGTTTTCATGGAATATGTTCACGCAGGCCTTGATTTTCAAAATAGTGAACCAAGTTAGGCAGACTGAGAGTCAAATGTTGGAGGTGCACTCTTCAGGGATAAGTATCCTACAGAAGATTCTGTAGTGTTACGCTTTGTGTTCAGGAGAAGATAATCTACGTTTTGCAATATTCACACATAACATGTTCACGCAGGCCATAATTTTCCAAAAGTGTGAACGAAGTGCGGAGGATTCAGAGTCAACTGTTGGCATTTCTCTTCTTAGGGATAAGTATCCTAGAGAAGTTCCTAAACTGTAACTTTTGTGTTCAGGTGAAAATCATACTTGTTTTCTGACATGTGAATGGCACATATTCACACTGGCCATGATTTAAGAAAAGAGAGTAACAAGTGCGGAGGACTCAGAGTTAAATGTTGCAAGTACGCTTCTTTAGGAGAAGTATCGTACAGAAGTTTGTATATTGTAACTCTTTGTGTTCAGGAGGAAATCACACTCTTTTACTACGTTTTGAAACATGTTCATTCATGTCGTTCCCTTCAAAATAGTGAACCAAGTTAAGAGGACTCACAGTCATATGTAGCATGTGCACTTCTTTGGAAGTCATGTGCAGCATGTGAACTTCTTTCGGATAAGTATCCTCCACAGGTTTCTAGAGAGTAAAACTTTGTATTCTGGAGAAACCACATTTGTTTTGTGCTGATTCTACCAATTAGGTTCAGGCTTGTAATGAGCTGACAAGTAGTGACCAAGTGAGGACGCGACAAATTCTCATGTTTCACTTTCTCTTCTCAGTGATAAGAATCCTGTAGATGTTCATATGTTCTAACTTTTTACGTTCCGGAGAAATTCACACTGGTTTTGTGACGTTTTCATGGAATATGTTCACACAGGCCTGGATTTTTCAACATAGTGAACCAAGTGAGGAGGACTGAGAATCAAATGTTGGAGGTGCACTTCTCAGGGATAAGTATCCTGCAGAAGATTCTGTAGTGTTATGCTTTGTGTTCAGGAGAAGATCATCCTCGTTTTGCGACATTCGCACATAACATCTTCACGCAGGCCATGATTTTCCAAGGAGGGAACCAAGTGCGCAGGATTCAGAGTCAAATGTTGGCATTTCACTTCTTAGGCAAAAGTATCCTAGAGAAGTTCCTAAACTGTAAATTTTGTGTTCAGGCAAAAATCATACTTGTTTTATGACATGTGAATGGCACATTTTCACAAAGGCCATGATTTCACAAAATAGAGAACCAAGTGCGGAGGTCTCAGAGTTAAATGTTGCAAGTGCGCTTCTTTAGGAGAAGTATCGTGCAGAACTTTCTATATTGTAAATCTTTGTGTTCAGGAGGATATCACACTTGTTTTACGACGTTTGCATAAAACATGTTCATGCATGTCGTTCCCTTCGAAAATAGTGAACCAAGGGAAGAGGACTCACAGTCATATGTAGTATGTGCACTTCTTTGGGAAGTCATGTGCAGCATGTGCACTTCTTGCGGATAAGTATCCTACACAGGTTTCTAGACTGTAAACTTTGTATTCTGGAGAAAACAACATTTGTTTTGTGCTTATTCTACCAACTATATTCAGGCGTGTAATGATCTTGAAAATAGTGACCAAGTGAGGACGTGTCCAATTCACATGTTTCACTTTCTCTTCAGTGATGAGAATCCTGTAGATGTTCATAAGTTGTAACTGTTTATGTTCTGGAGAAATTCACACTGGTTTTGTGTCATTTTCATTGAATATTTTCATGCAGGCCTTGATGTTCCAAAAAATGAAACAAGGGAGGAGGACTGAGAGTCAAATGTTGGAGGTGCACTTCTCAAGGTTAAGTATCCTACAGAAGATTCTGTAGTGTTACGCTTTGTGTTCAGGAGAAGATCATCCTCGTTTTGCGACATTCGCACATAACATGTTCATGCAGGCCATGAATTTCGAAAAGAGTAAACCAAGTGGGCAGGATTCAGAGTCAAATGTTGGCATTTCACTTCTTAGGTAAGTATCCTAGAGAAGTTCCTAAACTGTAACTTTTATGTTCAGACGAAAATCATACTTGTTTTCTGACATTGGAATGGCACATGTTCACAAAGGCCATGATTTCACAAAATAGAGAACCAAGTGCGGAGGACTCAGAGTTATATGTTGCAAGTGCGCTTCTTTAGGAGAAGAATCGTACAGAAGATTCTATATTGTAACTCTTTGTGTTCAGGAGGAAATCACACTTGTTTTACGACGTTTCCATGAAACATGTTCATGCAGGTCGTTCCCTTCAAAAATAGTGAACCAAGTGAAGAGGACTCACAGTCATATGTTGCATATGTACTTCTTTGGGAAGTCATGTGCAGCATGTGCACTTGTTTCAGATTAGTATCCTACACAGGTTTCTTGACTGTAACACTTTGTATTCTGA